>JAVGVS010000026.1:2332471-2359971 GCA_032718565.1 Distichodus sexfasciatus | reverse complement strand
ATGCTTAATACTTCATAATACTTCTGTCATTATAACACATTATCTTTTCCTCTAAAGGATCAGAAGTCATAGGTCCAACAATTTTATGTTGCTTGATGTTGACATAAAGCATAATGCTTAATACTTCTATCATTATAACACATTTTCTTTTCCTCTAAAGGATCAGAAGTCATAGGTCCTAAAATCATTAAGATGTTTTCACGAAACACAGGTGAAGGTAAGAACTCCACAGATGAACCATAATTATTTTCTCTACTGAAATTCAGAAAGCAACTAGCAGAGTTTCAGACATCATGTTTTAATTCAGAATCTAAATGGAGACTATGTATCTTTATTCCTCAGGAAAATACCGCCTCACTTGCAAAGTTAAACTCGAACATTTCAAAGAAGAGACACTGGTCTATTGGTTGGCCAATGGCTGTTTTGTGGAGATGGAATTTCAGGATGTAACTGTGAAAGAGAGACGGTAAGACCAAGGTCCATTTTAAATGATTATATATTTATATTTTATATTTATATTTTATAAAACATTATATATTTTTATCTTGCCCATTTTAACAAATCTTACTAGTGAGAAACAGGGATTAAAAAAAATGTATTTCTCCACATTGTAATGTTTGATATGTCTATACACTCTTTACAAAGATGTGTCAAAATGGACACAAACTGTATTTTTTGTTAATTTGAACACATTCACTGTGATACCACTTTTGACACAGTGAAAGTGTCAAGAAAGGTAGCACAAAGATGTGTAAACATGCATTGTGTTGATTAGTTCTAAGAGTGTAAGGTGATTTATAGGACATTATTGTATTGCAGAAATATAATATAAATATCAATTACATTTCTCAAGAAGGCAAAGCAGAATTTTGCTGTAATCCTTCATAGAAACAATAATTACAAAGTGTCTTATTATTATTATTATTATTATTATTTTTGTTATTATTATTATTATTATTAACTGAGTTCAATCCTGAGTGGGGCCCTTCTGTGTTCTCACTGAACTCTTAACTGTATTCGCGTGGGTTTTCTCCAGACACCCCAGCTTCCTCCCGCAGTCCAAAGGCGTGCACTATAGATTGATTGGTGACTCTTAGAGTGTGTGCCATGTTATCTGATGCCTTGTTTTACAAACTGACCCATGATTTGGTTGATATTTTCAGTGGAGGGAATGCGTCAGATATCGTGCTGAGCAAGCTGTTGATTAAAGGACTTGACCAAAAAGATGTGCTCAACACCACATTCTCCTGCATAGCCCTTAGCCCAGCTGGACATGCCCAGAAATCTATCAGACTGACTCCAAATATACATATCAAGAATCAACTCAGTATGAATAAACTTCATGAAGATTAGGTATAAACTATTTTTCACTCTTCATCTTTCAACTATCTTGCCCTCTTTATTTGTACTTTCTGTACTTCTTCAGCAGCCTAGGATGTCATAAATGAAAACATATCTTAAGAATACCACTTTATCTACTGGTTTTCCCTCTGTTTTGTTTTGAACAGTTGTCAAGCTAAAATCACACAAAAGCTCATGTGTTGAAATACCTGCAGACTGTTTGTGTATACTATGAGAATTATTTATATTAATGTTTTCTTCAATGTGATACTGGATTTATGAAGGATTAATTTTTTTTATATTTTTTTATTTAAGGTTTTATATGAATAGTATATTAAGAATAGTTAAATGTATCATTTCAAAAAAATACACTTATATAATGTATATTTGTACATGTATATTTGTTTTATCATATGCGTGACTAACTATTTGGCATTAATTATTCCCCTAATTCAGTTTTCTCATTCTACATAAAGTTTGTCAGAAGACCATGTGAATAGGTGTGTGAGAAAGAATCTATGTAAATGAGAGTGGGTGTTTGTGATTGAATAAATAAGAGAATGAAACAGTGAGTGAATGACATCTGGTGTGGCAGTTCTCCACAAACGGTCCTTTTAAATCCGGTCTGAAACTGCAAGTGTTGCAGCTTTGGAAGCTATGTAGGTATTCTCCACAGCTAGGGCCGGCTGGGACGAAATTTTGACCCTGTCATTTTGGTCTAGGCCGGCCCACCACATACAGTGACATGCACCACCCATGGTATCACAGACAGGGTGGCGCAGTGGTTAGCACTGCCGCCTCACAGCGAGAAGGCTCGAACCCCAGGTCGGCTGTGGGGCCTTTCTATGTGAAGTTTGCATGCTCTGGTTTCCTCCCACAGTCCAAAAGCATGCAATATGCAATGGTGACTCTAAATTGGCCCTGTAAAGTATGAATATGAGTGTGTGTTTCCTGCGGTGTGTTGGCGCCTGCCCAGGGTGGTACACTCCGCAGTGATGAATCCTAAAACAAGCTATGGCTCCATCCTGTGTGTGCCAGTTTGTTCAAGGTGTTGGTGGCCTACTGGTAGGAAACTTGCCTTTAGACCAAGAGGTTGTGGGTTTGAATCCGACCTCTGGCGTTACCAACACTGGGTCTCTGAGTAAGACCCTCAACCCAAAGTTGCTCTCGGGAGAACTGTCCCTGAAATTAGGAAAATGTAAGTCGCTCTGGATAAGAACATCTGCTAAATGTAAGAAAGAGTAAAAGATCAAAATTCATGTAATGAATGATTGCTGTCTGCTTCAGACAAAGTAGGCTAGTGCTAAAGTTTATAAACTTACCCAGTCAAAAAGGATGCAGGTAAAGGATAATAAAAAATTAATCAGATGATAAGTATTTTCCTGAGAAAATTAGCAATGTATAAACTGAAAAGTGTATGAAGAAGGATGATAATTAATGCACATGTATAGATTAAAAAATAGACATGATTATTGATTGATCACTGTTTTCCAGCAAAGTAGTGTTGAAATGTACAGCAAGCACTCGCGTACAGAGCCCAAAGGGTTTGAAGTTTTCACCCGCTGATTTACATAGGTTTTTTTTTTTTGCATTATGCTGGTACCAAATGTATACAGTATATAACAGCTATAACGACAAAGCATTTTAAAAAATCCCCTCTAATAATCGTAATTTGTTGAAATCAAACTGAGTTAGATGGGCCGGTCAACCAAATAAAAAAAGGTCATAATATTGTAATAATGTCTGTTGTAAAGTGTAAAGAGCGCTATATAGAATAAATACAATTGAATTAAATATCAGTCCATAAAGCACGCCGGCTCAGAC
Organism: Distichodus sexfasciatus; assembly: GCA_032718565.1. Lineage (NCBI taxonomy): Eukaryota > Metazoa > Chordata > Actinopteri > Characiformes > Distichodontidae > Distichodus > Distichodus sexfasciatus. Next base: position 2,356,806 of record JAVGVS010000026.1, on the reverse strand, counting down.
CGGTCTGCCTTTTATTCTGGCTTGCGTTTATGGCTCTGGAATATACAGTCTGGGCAGTGTTGTTCTACAACAATCATGAAATAATGATTGATTATTTACAATACCTTGATGTTTTGACTATTAAATAAGAGAAATAGCTGGACAAACTTCACATTTTCACAATAAATAATTTTCTCAGCGCCTAAGAGTAAAGCAGGTTCATCGAGTTAAAATCTTGGCAAATTTAACCATTAACCAAGTGTTTTTAGCCATTAAAAATCCAAGAAGACTGACCGAGACGAAATTAATATGTGCTCCACCAGGTTAATTGGACAGGTTGTATGAAGTCAGATCTGGACATTCCTGCTCTCTACTATCACACGCATAAACAGAAGAGAGGCTATAGCTCCACCTTGTGGGGAATTAATAAATGTAAACTTTGAAAAAGTAAATAAAATAAAAAAATTGCGGTTTAAAACAATATAGTTGTAGAGACTCGTGGAACGAAAAATATTTGAAAGACTATTTGAGGAGGCTCTTTCTGCAGCGTCTTCATGCCCAAGCAACAATTTGCGTGCTCCAGAACGCAAATACAATTATCCTTTTTTTAGGTAATGTTTACGTTTCTAAAACGTTTCGCTTAGGTATAAAACAAATATTGATGCCGACTACGATAAAGATAATCAAATCTAGTTTTCTCTTTTGCTTACAAGATTGAGGGTAGGTTACGTATTTAGTTACAATAAAGCTAGCTTTGCTGTTGTCATGTGGTGAATTACCGTGTCTTTTTAAAACCTCTAATAAGATGAATTCTTTAGAACTGATTCGTGCCTTGTATTTGTGTAGAATATTGTTGCCAAACAAGCGAATGACCGCGTGGTGTGTAGTTTATACAGCTATGATGTCGATATTTATCATAGGTTACGTGGTTACATTGACGTCACAAATAAATATGAGCTCGTCAAATCTATACACGAATACACCTCCACACGTAGATTATTTTATTCAGATGATAGCTTCTGACAGGATTTTGAGTCAGGTTCGGCGTTATTTCACATTTTGCAAGAGCAATTTATTGCAAATGTTTGGATTGGAAAAATTATACTAATTATACCAATTAAAAGCATTTGACCTTCAATGGGGTTGTTGTTTTTTTTGAGACTGTCATGTCTTTAACAGGCAATGAATCCGGAGGACATGTCTTCCAAATACTGTGACAAAATCCTCCAGTTGGAGCAGGTACACTTTTCTGCCTTAGTCCCACTTCATAAAGTACCAGATGCTGATGTGGGAACAATGCCTTTATTACACCTTTATGATACCCATTGTTCTTTGTCAGATGTCCAAAGAACTGCTGAAAAGCCTAAAGAGCATAAAGGAAGAATGGATGCGCCATCAAGGACCTCAGCCAGCTCCAAGACAGGACGAACGACCATACAAGCACTCCTCGCACTGGAGGTCAAGGTGAGGCCAGTTTCATAAAGTACAAAACCCTTGCCTGTTTCTTGCTTGATTACAAGCACACTCCACAAGCACACTCCATTATGTTACTCCAAAACATAAATGTTTGACTGATGTTTTTAGCCCTGAAGAACATAATACAGAACAGCTCACATCTGACCTTCACGACCTCTCCATCTTCATTGCTCAAGGAAGAAATAATTTGAGGGTATGTTTGTGACCAAACATAGAGTAAGTGATTATTTGTCATTGTGAACACACCACAGAACACAGCGCACCACAATGAAATGTGACCTCTGCATTTGACCCATCTGAGAAGCGGTTAGTGGGCAACTATACAGCAGCACCCAGAGAGCAGTGCCTAGGGTGGGTACCTTGCCCTCATGAGTACGTCAGTGGCAATTTTACCTATCCGGAACTTGAACCAGCGACCGTGTGATCATAGGGCCAACTCCCGTAAGACGTAGTCTCCCAACTCCCCCATCACAAACTACGATTATTTTGTGAGCTTTGAGCCACAAATCTTGACATTTTTGACTCCATAACATTCAAATCTCCATCAATCTTTCATGTATTAACATTGCAAAAAGAGAATTTACATGCCTGATGCCGTGTATTTTCTTCCTTTAGACAATGGAGCATATGCTGGAGGAGTGTTTTGAAATGATAGGATTTATGGACTCCCAGGGGATACAGGTGGTAAAGGAAAAGAAAAATAAGCGACAGGTAGAGTCGGGAGTCTGGAATCGGCTTTGAAAATTGAACATTTTTGCTTGAATTTAAAAAATTACACTCTTCATACTTTTGAAATAGAAATGGTAATGAGTACATGTTAGAGTCCACTTGATTTCCATCTTCCTTTCAAACTTTCTGATGATTGCTTGAACTCTGACCTGTATTCTCAGAGGAAACCCTTTCAGTCAGCTGCTAGTATTAGGGTTGGACAGAGGGAAGAAGAGCTTCAATACAGTCTACAGGAGAAAGAGGCTCAGCTCCAGGTCCTGGAGGAACTTGTCTTCCACCATGAGCTCACCATTAATGTAAGAGCCCATCTTAGAAAGTTGGTTCCAGAAGACTGACAGACTACAATTTTTAAAAACTTGAATAAGACCCATCGTCAATACACACTGTCCTATATGGTTTGAGTTCAGCAGGGCTAAAGAGCATTGTGCATTGAAACAACAATTTCCAACAGTTGGCTCTAATCCATTCTTCATCAACATGGCCCGGTTTCTCCATTCAGGGCTTCAATTAAATCAAGACTAGGCCAATCCTACTTTAATGAATGTACACTAAACAAATTACTTACAGAAACATTGCTTAACTCCATATTAATTCATCCTAGATTACAGAATAATGTAAAATTTCTGTGATCTTGCAGAGTCTTCAGTCTGATCTGGTCCAGCAGAGGAAGAAATATGAGACACGGCTAAAGGTACATACAGACGTCAAGACTTTTATAGAACATTAATGTTCTGATTGGTCCAGGCTCGTAGCATCAGTTATTTTGGTAAATCTCTTTCAATACACTGCTATTTGGTAGAATATTGATGAGGAGTATTTGTGGACAGGAGCTGAGCAACTCAGTAGAGGCCTTGACAGAAGAGCTAGAGGATAAAGATGCTGAATTAGTACACTCCATAATGACTGATCAGGATTCTGAGTTCCAACAAGAAGTAAAGAGTAAACAGGAAGAGCCAGAGGTGATGGCCTGGGGTTTAATATCACTGTATTTGAAGAGGAAACTGTCACTGTTTATTTGGCCAGTGATGCCAGAGAGCAATAACAGAGCCCGTTTCTTCAGTGGCAAGCCTCTCAAGGCTGATATTTGTAAAGTCACAGTGATTATTATGTAGTGGTAGTGTAACGGTTAGGGAGTTTGCCCCGTGATCAGAAGGTTGCCGGTTTGAATCCCAGACCGGTACCATGGAGGTACTCATGAGCAAGGTACTGTCCTCAAGCACTGCTCCCCGGGCACTTCCTTCCAGCTGCCCACTGCTCCTTTACAGATGAGTCAAATGCAGAGGTCACATTTCATTGTGGTGCATGGTGTGCTGTGCCGTGGTGTGTTCACAATGACAAATAATCACTCACGTTTTTCACTTTCACCTTTTGTCTTAATGTTACCAGCTAAAAGTTGACCATTAATGCATTTAGTTATATGGTCAATCCTAAGTCTTATTCAACTTCTATGAGTATTCTTGTGTGCATTTGTAGGAGAGGCAAAGTTTGACGGAGGAATGTCACAATTGTTCTCCACTGAGTGATTTAGAATGTTTCAATTTGGATGAAGATGAAAGTTTTCAAGATCTTCAAGATCCCCAACAGGCACTGCAGATCAAAGATCAACAGATACTGGTGGGAGACCCAAACTACCTATTCATTAGGTTTACAACAAAGATTTCTGCAAAAGGACTAAATTCATTCATATTGCAGAGAAAAAAAGGATCATTACCAACACTCACGTCACAAATGAATAACGTCATGCTACAACATTTTTCATGACTAATCTATGGAAGTCTGTATAGTAAAATCTATTTACTCAGATTTAAAGGTTCTTGGATAACATTCAAGAAAGGATGGTTAAGTATTGAGAGTAAAAAGTTATAAATGTTTTAATTATTTATTATTTTCTATGCAGTTGCACTCCCCTACAAATTAACCCTAATCTTTCTAGAATAAGGCACTGGCATGAGGCATGAGGCATGGCATAGGGCATGAATTGCTAATAGAGCAATTCAAGTAATTTGATTAAAAATACATTGTGTCAGTCATAGTTTCTCCTTCCTGGTGCAATTTTTACCTCTTTTTTTTCCTCTGTAATTTTTTAGAATCTTCAGCGTGAGCTGGTTAAGGAGAGGAAGACAGCTCAAACAAAACTCATGGTAAGTGATCAAACTAACAGCCCATTTCTCCTTGTGTATTTAAGTACCTTTATTGTGATCTATTCAGCTGAGGATGTATTTGTAACGAGTGTTGGCCGACCTTACTTGGGACAGGAAATGAAGGCCATGACTGAGAAACTGAGTGAAAGTTTAGAGGAGAAAGAAGCCTTGCTAGTGGGTGCCCAAACTGCACTGAAGGATCAAGACATAAGCTGCAGGAAACTCTATAAAGAACACAAGGGCAAGCAGCACCTGCTAGAGGTAACGATCTGGCTGTTGCTTTAAGCTCTCTATACATTGCTCAGAGGTTCATTTAATCCTCCTGTTTTACGTGTGTGTTCTCACTTTGCAGCAGTTGGACATTTTGTTGGAAAAGTGCAGGAAAAAGTTGTGGAACAATCGCTTTTTGCTCAGGAGTGTCGAGTTCTTCATGGTAGCTGAAGATGAGCGTCGCCAGGATCTCCAAGGCCCTCTGAAGGACAAGGAGGAACAGATTATAGTGAGGGCTTCAAACTTTACTGCTAACATTAGCTAAAGGGTAACTTAGGCCCTGTTCACATCAGGCATTACTAGGCGTCTTTGGTGATCTGATCACAGGTGAGTGGCTATAAATACATGCACCCAAAATGCAACTCATCAAGATCTGATCTCTCAAACCACATTCGTAAGTGGTCTTGACCTCAAGCAGCCACATTACTGTGAGTGTGAATGTGTCGTCTATGTCAGAGCACCAACTAATCAACTTCTATCCAGCATGCCCTGCATTTTTATGCCAGGTTTGAACTGACACACTTGTCTTTGTTGGCATTAAGATCACTGTAAAGTGTGCTGATATACAGAACTTAGGAACAACAAAATAACGCTTACATAAGAGAAGTAGCTTGTTGCACACCTCCAAACTTTTTGTCAATATTTATCTCGCTTTACTTTGCCAAAAACAGCTTTAGACACAAAATGAACTAAAATAACAGATTAGCAGAATGGCACTGAAATTGTTGTGTATGTATCCTCTTTCCCTTTGTAGATATTACTCGATATGCTGAACATCTGTCTAAAAATGATGAAGTCAATGTACTTCCTCCTGTTGCCTACATTGAAGAGGAAAAAGAAAGAGGTACAAGACATTATGTAATTTTTCAACTGCTGATCAAACCTCATTTCATTGTTTAATTTTAGCTTCTTATGAAACTTTAAAAGCTTTGAAGCTTTATCTGTAATCCCACTTTTATTCCAGCCCTGGTCTTTGCTTGATGAATGCTTGTATTCTCAGAAGATGTCCTGTGAAGCAGTTATTTGTGCTGGGGATGATACCAGGCAAGCAGCACTCCAACACGATCTACAGAGGGAGTCTGAAATGACAGAGCTGTCCATTAAGGTCACTATCAAAATAAGATGCTACTTCAGAACACTGAAAATCTTATCTTAAATAGAATCTGTTTAACATTCTCATGATTGGGATGTGGTGGGAAGAGATCATTTTTGGGAGATTTTTCATTTTTTCTGAAAATCTTTTACACATTTGTGTATATATTCAGAAGGATGTGATGTTGATGCTATTGACATGCAGGCGTTAACAGGCTTGATGGAGGTCATGGCAGAAAAGATAGAGGAGACAGATGCCATGCTAGCGGAACACCAGACTGAGCTGGATGATCAAAATGGCAACACAAGCCCACACCAGCAGGATGAAACAGATGACGATGCTGATTTACATTGCAAAAAGAAACCTTATCGGCCGAGATTAAACGCACTGTTACCATGTGGCCACCGGCCATGACCTCATAAGTGTTGAAAAGGAACGTTTTCATGTATTATTGATTTAATGTTTGCTTGAAAGTGCAATTTTATTGGAAATCCACACAGGAAGGCCCCAGTGTAATTGAATATAAACATAATATTGTAAATCATAAAAATGAGTGTTTTTTTCACATTTGGACCCTTTTCACACTTGGGTTGATGAGTGGAAAAATGTCTCTGAGTGCATTTGATGTCGTGAGACCTCAAGGTTCAAATCAATCTTCCAAAAGCCATGCATCCTCTGAAAAGTTCCTAGAGTATACTATAATAAAGCATCATCTAAGCTTTTTCAAGCTTAAGGTTCGTTTCATGTTAGGAGTCTAGCCAATGCTTCAGTCAAGTGTAAATGCAGGTTGTTCAGTCCTATGTCCTATAAGTTTCCCTTTTTAAAGAGGTTCTGTAGAGGGCAAAATTGGTAGGAAAAAAAACAGCAAAAAGAATTATCAGACTACTGTTCAGATGTTCATAAAAACATTTTGCAAATTGTCAGTGAGTATAGAAAACAATTATTTGGTATATTTATGAAAATTAACAAAAACATTTGTTTTATTCTCTATTCCTTCTTTAGACAAATTTATTTGAATTTTCTAATTTAGAAATGTACACTTCATTAACTATTGTTCATTTATTGATTCATTATATTAGATAGCTAAGTGGTTAATAAATTTCAAAAATATAAGTTTTGCATAATCTTCATTTTCTCTTAATAAAATCTTTTTATTTAATTTATTCTGATTTCCTGCACAGTTTCAGGTTTCCTTTTCACTACACGCTGTACTTGTATAACCACATATGTGTCGTAAGAAAACTAATATTAAATATTTGGATTTAGAATAGGCTGAGGCATCAAATGTGACCCGTTACACAGAACAATCACTGATGCATTTTAACAACCTGATTGAATCACCTAGTGTGTCCTCTGCGCATGCGTCTACCGGAAGCTGCGCTGTGAGGCTGGAGCCGCGGTTTCATTGGTCGAGGCGGAGCTGCTGGTTTGAAAGTGGCGGGTCGAGGCGAAGCGCAACTGCTGCGAGCTCAACTTTTCCTCCCCCTTTCTTCTTCTCTCGACAGCAGACGGCGACATGTTTTGCGTCGTTTTGTCCAGATGAACAGTGCTTTCCATGTTTCCTTAGCTGCTTCATTGCATCGTCGAATCCGCCACGACTAACGCGTCTCGTGGTCTTCGTGGTAACGGCGCAGCGTCTCGACACGGGCAGGTAAGCGAGCGGTTAGCATGCGGGCTAACTAACGGAGCTAGTCGGGCCAGAGTTAACGTTCCCGTTCACCTTGTAAAGTTATACCTTTAACTAAAACCACCCGTAAATACATGTTATTGTTTGTATGTTCTGTTTTGTGGTGATATGGTATTGCTGACCACTTAATATATATATATTTTTTAACTTCTTTTTAACCCGCGTTATTTCCACAACTAAAGCTTCTCGTCGTTATCCCGAAGCTCCGTTTGTGGGATTTTATGACGAGGACGCTGTTTTGAGAAAAAAAACAACAATGGGGCGGCCAATTTATCTTGGAAAAATAAGATTTATTGTTTGTTTATTGTCTTGCTGACCACGTCTTTCTCTTTTTACCGTTTTTTATTTGTTTAGCATGACAAAAGAGGACGACAAAGTGATTCCGGTCCGAGTGGCGCTGCGGTGCCGGCCCCTGGTTCCCAAAGAGATCAGTGAGGGATGTCAATGCTGTCTCACTTTCACACCCGGGGAACCGCAGGTGAGACTCACTAAAAACATGAAACTAGTACCCATGATGAACCATTTCCTTTATTTTCCGGCTGTATTAAGCCAGAATCCAGGACTTGGCCGTTAGGAGAGACTTGCATGTCCTTTTGAGCGTGATTTGGCGTCAGGGCTTCGCGATATACTAACATAGAAATGGCAATATGTTGTTAGTTACACTACATCAAGTTGACAAAGCTACACTTTCATACCAAGTGAAACCTTGTCCGCGTTTACGTTTTTACTTAAAATATTTAGCAGACGCTCTTGTCCTTGTTTTTAGCTTACATTCATTGTAGGCAACATGGGATTAAAGGTCTTGGTAAGAGGTGCAATATGGCACTTTCCTATACCCCCTTGGTCTGTAGATGAGTAGCCTCCCACTAGGACAGCACTACCCCCATTGGGTCCCTGAGCAAGACCCTTAGCCCAAGTTGCTCCAGGGAAAGCTGTCCCTGAAATTAGGAAATGGAAGTTCTAGGAAGAAGCTAAATGCTGTAAATGACTACTTTGCAAGTGAGGCGATTTAAGGAATGAAATGTACCCTGAACAATCCTAAGACTGTGCAAATCTAAAAATAGAATGATAGAAATGGAAGGATCACAGATTAAGTTCAAATTGTTATGATAAGATCAAGAGAAGTTCTGCTTTGTGAAATCCAATGCTGGGTTTATGTGCTTGTCTTGATTTTTGTTTCAGGTGGTGGTGGGCAACGACAAAGCTTTCACCTACGACTATGTCTTTGATCCTGCCACAGAGCAAGAGGAGGTGTTCGACACAGCGGTTTTGCCCTTACTGAATGGCCTTTTCAAAGGTTTGTGCAAGTCTTTTCATTCAGACACATTCATTCAAACTCGCTCTCCTCCATGTTAATGTTGATGCACAGAGCTGTCATATAATTCTCATTCTGAATGCATTTTGTTTTTAGGTTACAATGCCACAGTTCTGGCCTATGGCCAGACTGGATCAGGAAAAACCTTCTCCATGGGAGGCACCTACACATCGGCGCAGGAGAATGAACCCACTGTTGGGGTTATACCCAGAGTTGTCAAGAAAATATATCATGAAAAATCCAAGAGGATAGACTGTGAATTTGTACTTTCTGTGTCCTACCTTGAGGTACCACTTTTTTCCAAAGCCTGTTTATTCACAAAAATGTCTTGTGTCTGTGAATAGATGTAACAATTGTGCCTCCTTCCACTAGATTTACAATGAAGAGATTTTGGACTTGTTGTGCATATCTAAGGACAAACCAGTTATTAGTATCAGAGAAGACCCAAAAGAGGGGATTAAAGTGAGTTGGATTAAAGATTTTTTAAAAATTATTATTATTATTAACATATGCCATAAAACAAGCACTTTTGTTTGTAAAAGAATCACTTACTATTTAATATAATTACTGGCCAAAAATAGAATTATTGAAGTCATGTCTTGTTTGATGTGATAAGAGCAGAATATTAAATGTTTTGCTCTATATATACTGTATTTTTAGTGTATTTAAATGTTTTGTAGCTGGATGTAAACGTTTTCAGTATTTAGTTTTGAAATAGAGAATTTTCACGTTCAAAGATGTCTGGGTTTCGTCTGAATCACGCACACACTGTAAGATACAAGAAATCAAACATTTGCTGCCTCGGAGTCAAATTATCAACACAGAGTTTCTTTTTTTTTCTCTTTTTTGGGGGGGCTACAGATTGTGGGCCTGACGGAAAGGGGGGTGTTAAACGCTCAGGAGATGGTGGGCTGTCTAGAGCTGGGTAACTCTGCTCGCACGGTGGGATCCACAGCCATGAATGCTGCCTCATCCCGCTCCCACGCCATCTTCACCATCACTCTGGAGCAGCGACGTGGGGGAGACAAGTGAGCCAGCTTTTAAGAGGCCTTTGGGAAAAATCACATTTGTCATTTGAAACTTATCCCAAAATATAGTTGACAGACCTTTCTTTGACCTTTATTGACACATTGAGTCTGTGTTCAGTGATTCTATAGCAAAATAAAATAAAGCTAAAATAAAGCTTGAGACGTTATAAATATTGCAAGAACTTTTCATATTGAACAGATCTATTTTTATTGAAGGATAAGATTGTTTTTTCATTTGAATGTCTCATTGAGCTCAAGAATGAAAATGTCAAATGCTATTTGAATTGTTTTATTAATTGATATGAAAAATGATTGTGTTAAATCGTCATGTGATATTATCCCATATCAGTTGCTACCTTCTGAAGTGAGTCAAATCAAAATCATATAATAGCAGAATGTGTGATATTGGCAGACATTGAAATGTTGAGTCGATTTAATATTGTGTTGTGGTGATAACTTGTGATTTACACCCCTAGTTGGCAGCATGACCAATATGATGAAGTCCTGAAAAACAAGTACAAGGCTGACATTGTTTTCTGTGTCTACTTGTGTTTTAAAGGAGTGAAATTGTGGTCTCAAAATTGCACTTGGTAGATCTTGCAGGATCTGAGCGGCAGAAGAAAACTAAAGCAGAAGGAGATCGTCTCAAAGAGGGTGAGACTTTGTCAAATGGAGATTTTATTTTGCTCTTTATTTGTGCTGTAGTCGTATACAGAAAAAAGATGGTTATTTCTTTCATGGGCTTCTTGTTCTTTAGGTATCAGTATTAATAGAGGCCTGTTATCATTGGGAAATGTCATCAGTGCCCTTGGTGATGAGAGCAAAAAGGGTACTTTTGTGCCTTACAGAGACTCTAAACTGACCCGTCTCTTGCAGGGTGAGTCTTGCTGGAAATATCCTTTTCTTTTTGATTGATCAAAGTGCAAATTATGTCAGCAAGATTCATAAATGCCAATGTATGTCCCAAGTTTTTACTTTTCCACTCTGGCCCTTTTCAAGACTCCTTGGGAGGAAACAGCCACACCTTAATGATCGCATGTGTCAGTCCCGCTGACTCTAACATTGAGGAAACCATCAACACCTTGCGCTACGCCGACCGAGCTCGTAAAATCAAGAACAAACCCATTCTTAACGTGGATCCGCAGGCTGCTGAGTTGAAGAGGCTTAAACAACAGGTATATCAATCATCTGCTTTTCATGTTGTAAAAAAGTGCATTTGAACTAAATTTCATCTTGTAAGTCTGGGGGATAAAAAGCTTTTCTCTTTTTTGAGTTTGTTTTATTGCTCTTTAATTCTGTTACATTAAAAAGTACAAGTAGTCGTGACATACTTTTCAATTTTGCCCTCCAGGTACAAGAGCTTCAGGTGATGCTGCTACATGCTCGTGGAGGAGTGGCTACTGTGCTCTCTGGGTAAGATTCTGGATTATTGTAATGATTTGGTTAATCAGATCTAATTCAAATGAATTTGTCCATTTTTATATAAAAACTGAACTTATGTAATAAAACATTTAGCAGAGTTAAACTATGCTTACAGGCATGTCTAGATATCAGAATATAATTGCTTTTTGTTTGTCATCGCCATTAGACCAGTGCATTGATTTGTCCAATATTTTCATCCGATATTTTGTGAAGCATTTATTGTACAGCAGAAAGGTAACACTTGTGCCAGACATTCCAAAGTCTGAGGTCGGATTTTATACGGTCTGCACCTTCTGTCTTTAAATGTTTGGCATTATTTTGTGCCAAAATTCTGAGCATGTAAAAAATTGTGAGCAAAATCTTGTCTTTTTGCGTTAAAGTCTGTCTGCATGTGCGAAAACATTTGAACACGCACCCTATTTCACTTGGTACACCACATAGCGTGGGAAGTGACTTAAAAAAAAAAGAAAAAAGTTGTGCACTACGCACAGAATTCTCTGCCCTCACTTGACTCTGCTTTTACACTAGCTTCGCTTGGCACTGTATTAAAAATGTCAGTGATGGCTTTATTTTTGTGTGAAAAACCACACTGTGGAACTTTGGCTAGCAAAATGTCTTGTCTTTATGCGCTCAACTCTGCCTTCCTCATTTATCGGTTCCGGCAGGAAGACTTAATGTAGTAAAAAATTTAGAAAGAGAGGGATCTCTTCACCTTTTTGTGTGCTCTAGGTCTGAGCCCACTGAGAACGTCTCTAAAATCCTGGAGCGCAACCGCAGTCTTCAAGAGGAGAACAGCAAGCTGAGTAGGGAGCTGAGTGAAGCTGTTGGACAGACTGCCCTCATGTTCGAAAGGATCATCATGGTAACTTGACCAAGTCGGGACAAGAGTCATATTTAAAGTTATTGTTGCTACAGTCAGACCAAAGCTGGTTCACGTTAAGCACTATCATTGTTGTCTTTAAGGATCAGTTGTAGTGGGCTCATTAAGGAAAAAGGCATTTTTGTGTTGCAGCAGAATATATATATATATATATAGTATATCTATATATATATATATATATATATATATATATATATATATATATATGTGTATATATATGTATATATATATATGTGTGTATATATATGTGTATGTATATATATATATATATATATATATATATATATATATATATGTATATATATATATATATATATATATATATATATATATATATATATATAGTATATCTCTCTCACTAAAACTGTCACAGATTTCCAAGTGAACGTGTGTGGCCTCCTCAGCACATCCATTGCTTACGTAGTGTATTAGATAAGAATTTGGAGTAGCAAAAATGTAAAAATAATGTTGACGTTAAAAGAGAACAGTGAAGCTCTTCAAAAACAGAACTGAAAGACCCCTTTGTTAAGTCACATTGGTTTTCCTTTAAATCTATAGACCGAGCAGACAAATGAGAAACTGCAGAACAAGCTGGAAGAGCTCAAGCATCATGCTGCGTAAGTTTGACGTCTTTTTCCAGCATGAATAGGTGTTACCAACATCTGGTAATTAAAACAAGGCTTAACCCCTGAGAACATGGACAAGAAATGCATCCTACTGGACGTTTTGTCAAGTGTTTGAGCCATGACTTTTTTGTTGATTTAAAAAGAAAAGGAATTGCAAAAAGGTGATCTGTCAGTGCTCATTGGTTTTATGCAGCTGTAAGGTGGATCTACAGAAAGTGGTAGAGACCCTGGAAGACCAGGAAATGAAGGAGAACGTGGAAGTTATCCGCAACCTTCAGCATCTCATTCTGGAGTTGCAAGTAAGAACTGTCAGCTTATCAGTCCCGTTTTTCCCCTCCTTACTATGTAAGATGTTTTGTTTACTTCCAATTGATATTTTACTCTGTAGAACGAGAGTGCTGGCATCGCGGCCACAATAGATGCCATGACCTCCGGCAACTCCACATCTCTAGAGGTGGAGGGCAACACATCAAGCGGGAGCTCTGAAGGTTCACCTCTGGTTTGTGTCATGTTCCTTTAATGCTGATCTTTAGCAGCCACTGATTTATATAAATTGTCTAGCTTTTGGGCCTTTTGGCATCCATTGTTCTCTTCTCCTCCAGGCCAACGGTGCCGATGTCCAGTCCAAAGACTCCTCTGAGACCTACACCACCCAGCATGCTCTGCGGCAGGCGCAGCTGTCCAAGGAGCTGATTGAGCTTAACAAAGTCCTTGCGCTAAAGGAGGCTTTTGTCAAGAAAATGTGCCAGAACGACAATCACCTAGAGCCCATTCAGACGGAACATCAGGTGGGTGGATACACAGCCTGTGGTAAATTTACCAGCTCTTGGGACAAGGCCAGTGCAGTGTGTTTTTAAACATAAATTAAAACTGTTAGTATCAACAATGTCTGTGTTTGAGTTTCTGATTCTCTGAAGACTTGCCAGGCATTCAAAGCACTGAATTTCTTACCTTTTCTTATTTGCTGTGAGCCCATTTTAACTGATTCCATGGATGAAAAGAGTGAAATATGTAGCTTATTTGTGTCTGAAAACTTAATACCAATTGTGATGGTAATGGAACCCAGTCAACTTTATTCAAAACACCCTCAGGAGAACATCAAAAGCCTGCAAACTGAGGTCAGCTTACTACAGAAAGAGAAGGAAGAACTAGTCTTGGCCCTGCACTCTGCCAAGAAAGACACCAATCAGGCCAAGTAAGTCAACTCACCCTTTTAAACTGTGTAACAAACATGTGGCAGTCTGTATGGCTAATGTTGCAGTGACATTTTTACGGTTGAAAGTAGGGTTGGGCAATATGTCGAATATACTTGATGTATTGTGGCTTGTTCCATGTGTGATGTAGTAAATGATAGGGATGCACCGATTGCAATTTTCTTGGCCGATTCCGATTACCGATTTTTTTGTAAGTGTGATCGGCCGATACCGATTTTTCCGATACTGATTTTTTTTTTTCTCCCAGATAACAGAAAATTAGAGCTGCTGCGAGTAGTCGACGGCATCAACACGAAACAATGGGTTTCAACTTTTTTAATGTAATGCGGTAGTTACTTTCCTTGTTTACTAGTTACTTTTATGATAGTGACATATAATAGTGGCAGCTCTACAGCAAGTACCAACAAAAATCTAATATTCTTTAATATAATACTTTATTTTCATAAATTTTCTTTACAAATTTAAATAAATAAAATGTAACTTGTAAAATGTAACAACTCTGGTAAGTCGACGTCTGAAAAGTAACGCCTACTTGGCATTGTGTATTTTGGGCAGAGGTGATTTATCAGATTTCTGAAGCCTGTATCCTCAACTATGGAAACGGCTGATCATCTAGTGAGCATCTTGTGATTGACTTGTGCATCTGTGTTTATGTTGAATTGGGGACAGACAAGTGGACAAGGGGAGCCATTGATTCCGTGCTTATTAAACGTGTAAGACCTAACTATTAAATTAGAATTATAAGATTGATAAACTATAACTTGTGTTTAATCTACCTGTCGCCATTCCTGTTTCTACGTCATCTTGGTTTTTCTGTAAAAACTGTCTGTAGTGTGCAGTCAATCACAAGACCAGGAGCCATCGGCCAATAGGATTCGCAGGCAGAAGCTGCCAAAAACCCGCCCCAAACTGCCAAAACCCGCCCCCTTTCAAACCACGTGCGTAGAAATTTCACTCGAGCAAAAAAGCCGCTCGTCGGTAATCTACTTTGCGCGCGAGGACATTCGAGACACATCGAGAGGAAATAGGACATTTGCGAGAGGAAAAATACAGTTCGTGCGCAATATTATCACAACCGCGCACTCGAGTCTTAATTTTGTGCTCTCGAGTTTCACATCTGTGCCCACGATGTTTTTGCGGCAAGCCATTTTACACGCGGCTTTCAAATTTATGCCCGCGAATTTTTTGCGGCAAGCGATTTTGCGCGCTCTAGTTTTGGCATTGATGTGACGCCATACTCACGCACCCAAAATTCATTTCGTCGGCGCACAATGTCACTCCATTCAAAGTGAATGAGAAACGCCTCCGTTGAGCGTACATGTGAACCCTGCCTGAATGCGCGCGTGGCTGTGCTGCAAGTAATGCGCATGCGCAAGATCGGTTTGAAATCGGCAATACGTGTGAGCGATCGGCCGATCGCCAATCAGGGCAAAAATCGGCCGATTCCGATCGCTGGCCGATCGATCGGTGCATCCCAAGTAAATGACTATACCGTGAATATCGAGTACAAATCCTAATATTAATGTTAAACAGAATGCTGTCTCACTTTCGCGTTTCGCATCTCTGCCCTCTGAAAGCCAGTGTAACAAAATTATGTAATTTAATTACAAAATAAAAGTAACAGTAATCAGTTACATTACTTTGATAAATGTGTAATTGAATTAGTTTTCAGGAAATATTCAGGATTACAATTTCAGTTACATCTCAATATCTTCTGCAGAAACATTGGCTATATGTTTAATAATATTATTGTTTTGCCATTTTTTTTCTTGTGCACAACATCCTCCATGTACAGCTGAAAGTCTGATACTATTCCGATATGTCTAATTGGTTCTCTTATGTTTGAATTTGCAACACCCACTTGCTGCTGGATCTACAGCCTACAAGCGGTCTGAGCTGCAGTAGCGAGGAGGTCTGCAATGCCAGATAGGAACTACAGTGTAGGCCTAGCCCACTGCAGGAAATAAAAATGAGCTGTAGTGAGCAGACGCTATATGCACAATCAATCCCACACGAATAGACAACTGCTTATTCGGTGATGTTCAACAAATGTTGAATGTCAAATATTTGATTTAGCAGGCAAGGTATTCAAAGATCAGCATGATCTCACAGTAAAGCGGTGCTGAGGTGTTGAAGTCCGACACGGCTGTGGCTGTGTTGAGGGAGTTTAAAAGGATTTTGACAGCAGTCAGTGTTGAGTAATGCTGTAAGTTTAACCAGGTTTCAAAAACTGAAAATGGTTGACAGTTGAGAAAATTCAAAAATGTAGAAAGGTAATCAAATGTAATTGGTTACATTACTTTGTTAAAGTAATTGAAATAGTTACACTACTATTATGTTTTAGATAGGGTAACTTGTAATTGTAACACTTTACATTTCAAATGCAGCTTTCCCAACACTGCTGAAAGCAGAGTGCTCACTCTG
The DNA here is from genome assembly GCA_032718565.1 of Distichodus sexfasciatus. Lineage (NCBI taxonomy): Eukaryota > Metazoa > Chordata > Actinopteri > Characiformes > Distichodontidae > Distichodus > Distichodus sexfasciatus. Next base: position 2,340,522 of record JAVGVS010000026.1, on the reverse strand, counting down.
GAGCTCATCCAGAACACTGGTGGAAATTAAGATTTTTGGCATCAGCAAATCAGCTGTCAGACCGGGCTTATCATTTATATACATACCGGACCTGCACATTAGGGTAGCAGGCGGGCGCCAATCCTTATATAATCCTTTAGTATATGTAGCTAGCCTGTCATTCTAGTGTTTTAGAGCAGACTAGTTACAAGGGAAGAATGCTTTATAAAGCTCTTTGCTTTAGTGTCGTCTCTCTTGCTTAAAAATATCACAAAACTGACATTCCAAACCTCTAATTGATGTAATATTGCCCATGACTATTATTTTGATCATTGTTTATTTAATTCTGCTGATACTTTCCCCAGTGTGTGTTCATGCCCTACTACTGTGTGTGCTCCTCATTTAATCTACTTTCTTCTCTCTATCCATGCGTAGGCTGAGTGAACAGCGCAGGAAGCGCCTGCACGAGTTGGAGGGGCAGATGACGGAGCTGAAGAAGAAACTGCAGGATCAGTCCAAGCTGCTCAAGCTCAAGGAGTCGTCTGTCCGCAACGTAGAGAAGCTTAACCAGGAGATTCAGGTTCGACTTAGACTGACAGCAGGATAATGGCCAGTTGCAAATTTTCTGTTTAATTACAGTGACTTGTGTTCTCTAGTTGTTTATTGATGTCCCTAACAGTTGCCCTTAATGGTAAAAAATGGAGTAAATTTCATTCACCAAATTGCAGCTTTAAAATCGGTTAACTGTTCAGTCTTATTATCTGCTTTGCTGCAGTCTGTGATCTTATGTGCAAAGATTTCCTTTTCTTTATGTTTGATAGTTAATTGGAGTGGGTGCTTTTGTAAATGTTTGCACATCTGCAGGCTATGAAGGCCCAGCGTGTGCAGCTGATGAGACAAATGAAAGATGATTCAGAGAAGTTCCGTTTGTTTAAGCAGAAGAAAGATAAGGAAGTTCTTCAGCTGAAAGAGAAGGTGAAAATTTGCACATTTGAGTTACAATTTTTGGGGAATATTCATAATTCCTAACCATTTTTTAACATTGTCTTGTGGCAGGACCGTAAACGACAGTACGAGATGCTGAAGCTGGAGAGAGATTTCCAGAAGCAGGCGAACGTGCTGCGCCGGAAAACTGAGGAGGTTGCTATCGAATTTAAATGGAGACTCAAAATCAGTTTTCCCTTTTTCCACTTGCAACTGTGCTGGTGTTGGATTATTCAGCTACTCTGTATGTTCTCAGGCTGCTGCAGCCAACAAGCGTCTAAAGGACGCTCTTCAGAAGAGGAGTGAGGTGGCTGAAAAGCGCAAAGACGTTCAAAACCGTGGCATGGAGGGAGTCGCAAGTCGAGTTAAGGTAGGACAAGTCAGTCTAGCTTTGATGTGTTTCTTCTTATAGCAAAGTTATGCCTATAAACTTACTGATTCCTTGTGGCTAAAGCTTATGGCTTCGTTTAGAATCTACAGGCGGACTGTAACTGAGGAATGTCAATCGTAATGTGTTGAGGTAGTTAAATTCACCTCCTTGTGTTAGGCGTGGCTGCTGAACGAGGTGGAGGTGCTGGTGAGTACAGAAGAGGCCCGTCGGCACCTGCAGGACCTGCTGGAGGACCGCAAGATGCTGGCTGAGGAGATATCCCAGCTCCGTCAACAGATGGACTCCGGTGAGAGACCTGCAGCTAAAGTCCGGGTGAGAGCCGTCAAGCACTTGAAGACTTTTTCTTAATCACCGAAGTTTTGTGTGTGTCAAGCTTTATTAATTTGGTGGTGTTCACCTCATCTTTCTCTCAAGTGAATGGTTTGCTTTTCTCTGAGTTCTTTGTTTTTTTGTGGTGGTGCTCCACTTATTTTTCAAGATATCTCATTGCTGTTTGTCACCGAAAGCTCAGACAGTTGAATTCTTGTTAGTATAAAATCCCAGAAATTTTGGTGAAACTTTATTTAATTGAAATTTAATGAAGGATGTTTTTTAAGTGTCTAAGTGCTCTTTCTGTTGATTTCTTAGGGACTAAACCTATGCTATCAAAATGAGATACTTTCCTCTTTCATTTGTCTATATACTAGGGCTGAGCACTCTAATCAAAGCTGACATTGGAAACCACTTATTTGCGTGATCTTGCCCATATCAGTTATTTCTCTAATTTAATTCTCTAAATACGTGTTAGAGTCTGTTGGTACTTTCATCATATTCACCATAGCTCTGACTGCATGTCTTTGCTTGTTCTCCTCTGCAGCGTCGCACCCTGACCATCTCAGAACTGGAGGGCAAAGGAGAGCTGGAGGCTTCCATTAGCAAACAAGTGGAGAGCCTGGAGACTGAGATGGGACTCAGGTTCGATATCTTCATGGTTGAAGATAAAATTAAGACTTTTAAATGGCATTGTGATTTAAGCATTTATTTGAACAAAGTTAGTAGTTTCTTTCACTTACTGATTGCGCAGGAGTGCTCAGATTGCCGACCTGCAGCAGAAGGTTCTGGATGCCGATAACGACGGGCGCATGAAGCAGCGCTGGGATTCCGTCACCACCCTCGTGGAGGCCAAGAGTGCCTTGAAGGTTCTCATGTCTGAGGTGAGATCTTGGCATCGAGACAGATTAAGGCTTTAATGGGTCTTCAGACAAAAATTGGCACACTTCTAGTTGCATGCTCACGGCCGGATAATATACCATTTTGACCGTGAGACAGGTTGTAGCTTCCAAAACATCCAGTGCCAAGCTGGAGAGTGAGCTGAAGCAGGAGCGTGCCAACCTGATGGACATGCAGAAGGTGATGTGTGATGAACGGAAGCTCATGTCAACTATGGACATGGAGCACCAGAGCCACCTGGTGGAGCTGGAGCAGAGGCACCAGGAGAAGGTATTTTCAGACTGCTTCTGATAAGTAAATTTGAATCTTTTAAAACAAGCATTGTTGTTTTTTCTGTATTCTTTGTACTCAAAAATGACAAGCATATCCTTGACCTGAAGTCACCTTTTTAATCTTCTATCTGCTGTTCTAGGACTGGTCAGTTAATCAAAACTGACATTCAGAACCCTTAATTGAGCCCATCACAATTATTTCAGTTATTTTAATACTGTTTTAAAAGAAAATTTTATGTCGGGCCCTATGAAATCTGTTTTGTTTTTTCCTGACTTCAGTTTTTTCCATTTTTATTCTTCTGAATATTGTGTCTTATGTTATCATATTTATTCACCTAAAAAGTCTAATTATGGAGTGTATGGAGGAAAAAAAAAACAATGCTATAGAAAAAAAAATTCATATTAAATGACTGTTATTCAACTTCAACAAAGTGCTGGGATTCAGCAGGACATTTTCTGCTTTGGTAAAACATTTACCTGTAATCAACAAAAAAATCATTTTTTCGTGCAAAACGAAATGTTTCTGATGTGAGTTTTTGACTAAGTGGTCGTCACGTGTTCTTGCGGGTGCAGTCTATCGTGTGCAAAACTTACAACAGTTGTTCTCCCGATTCATAAAAATCATTTGGGTATTGTTCTGCTCTAAACTTAGCACTGACAGTCGAATTCCGTAATTTTTTTGAGGACTTCGGTGTTTCAGCGAGCCTCTTTGCCATAGCTAACCGTTGATGTTTTCCCCCTTTGTGTCTGTGCGTTTGTGTGTGTGGAAAGCTGAGTCTTGCCTCAACAGGTAACACGTACAGGGAGCTGCAGCGGCCAAAATTGATTAGAAACCACTGCTTTGCTTTGCCCACACACCGACATCAGCAAATTATACGACATTCCGCGTTTTACAACAGATTCCATTTTATTTGTTGAATTCCGCGATTCCGTCTGCGTTTCCACATCGCGGAAATCATAGGGCCTTATCTACGTTCCCCAGTATGTATTCATGTACAGTCCCCTTATAAACATTCTCTTGTGTTCTGACCCCAGCCTCCTTGTCCAGTCTACAACTACATCTGTCTTTCCTTCTATTATTTTATTTTTTAATCATTTTTTAAAATATTTCTATTATTTTAAGCCTACAAAGACATGCACTCTTTCTTTGGACAAACATATACCAACTTTAATACTTGAACATATTTACGATACAAGCCTTGTAAGAGAAATATGAGGGCAACAAAAAGCAAAGTGATCATTCATTAACCATTATTGATGTAAAATGTTCAATTAATCGTAATAATGTTTTGAGGTTGTATCACCCAGTGCTACTCTATTATATGTTTGTGCAAATGTGCACTGTAGCCAGTTGCTGTAAATTGTTAGTTTCCTACAGTATTTTACAGCATTTTCATGACACAGTAAATACTGTATTTTTTTTTAAAGCCAATAAAGAATGGCTGTAAATAGACAGCAGCTTTTATTCAAGTTGTTTCTTTGTAATTACAGTAACATATTGTACACCTAAAGCATTCTGGGTGTCGTGTCCACTAGGTCATTGCCTGATAATCTGTCTCCCATTTCACCACGCTTGCTGTATAAATACAGAAAATGGCTGATGCGTCTGCTGCCAGTATTATACTCTACATTTACAGTGACATTTTACAGCGTCTTCACCCCTTTCCTCATGGTCCCTCTGGTGTCGTTTCCCGCAGGTGCTGTATCTTCTCAGCCAGCTCAACAACAAGCCTGTAGCTGAAAAGGATGAGCGGGACGAGGAGGTGTCTAAGAGGGAGCGAGAGCTGCTGCAGCGTTTGAAGTTCCAGGTGATGTTTTACTTGTGGGACTTAATGATAAGTGAATGATTATTTGTCGTTGTGAACACAACATGCAGCATACAGTGCACCACAACGAAATGTGATCTCTGTTTTTGACCTGTCCATGAAGGAGCTTTTTGGCAACATCTGGGAAGCAGTGCTTGGGGATGGCACCTTGCTCATGAGTACCTTAGTGGTACCTTTACCGGCGTGGGAATTGAACTGCCAACCTTCCGATCACAGGGCCGAGTACCTAAACAACTATTATGCAACAACTGCCCCATTACATTGAACTCTTAATTTGATTAGGACAATTTACGTGATACTAGGCAAGTCATAAAACAGATTATTGATTGTCACACTTATCTATTTTTGTTGCATGGATTTATTACCAATGGCCAATATTGGTAGCATAACAGGTTGTTTACCTCTTGATCAGAAGGTCGCTGGTTCCAATCCCAGACCGGTGACGGTACCACTACTGATCAGCAAGATACCCTCCCAGAGCGCTGCTCATGTTAGCTGCCCCGTGCTCCTTCGAATGCAGAGGTCACATTTTGTTGTGATGCACTGTGTGCTGTGCTGTGGTATGTTCGCAATGACAATCACTTGCTTTCGAGATGCCCTAACAATTTTTTTTCTGTAATATTTATACCTTTGGCCTTACCTTCCATATACTCAGGAACAATAGTTTTCTGAGACTAAAAGAGTGTGGTATGAATTCCAACTCTTGTGCAGTTATATCTCTTTGGTGGTTCGTAGGCATGAAATTAACATGGAGAAGTTATACAAACTATGTACATTCACGTCCTGGTGTCCTGTAGCAGTACAAACAACACATCAGTTCAGTGATCAACAAGCCCATAACATCGATTCCAAAATGAAAACATTGAGCAGACATCATATATACAGTATTATAACCTCACTTTATTTTGAACTATATGTCGTAAGGAGTTGAATAGAAATGTCACGAAGTTTTAGTTGCTTTCTGTGATTTGTTCTGAATGGAAGTAAATTTGTTAAAGAAGTATATATTAGCTCATATTGATCACCGGCACCTGCATTGATTTGATTAAAAACATTATATTGTAGACTTTGTCATATCGTCAGACATTGAATCTTCAATTTAATATTGTAATATTAAGTTTAATATTGTATCGTGATTGATGCTTGATTTACACCGTAAGAGTCCTGGTTCTTGACTTTCGCTGCCCTACACAACTTGACATTTTCTCCCTTTGCATATGCCTTTTAAACGTATGCCAGGAGTTGAATACTGTGTTCTAACATCAGAAAGAACAAGTTTTAGTTCACATCTAACAATGCAAACAACTCCAACAGGAGGAAGAGATTCAGAAAATGCAAGAACTTGCAGAGCAAAACGAGAAACTCATGAAAGAAAACGAACAATACAAACAGGTAAAAAAAAAAAAAAAGTTGTCAGTTTTGTTTAGAATGTTTGAGCCATAAAATGTTATTAATCATCAGCTTGAGACAATGTTGTTTTTCCCCACTTTGTCAACAGAAATTACTCCTGGCTCAGCTGACGAGTGGAAAGAAGGTAGTTACAGATACAAATGAATCCCCAGACACATCATTTGAGTATGTCCCTCCTAAGGTGAGTTGCTGACTTTGTGTCTTTTCATTGAACCATGTGAAAGGGGTCACCGCATGAAAGTGGGATCCATCATCTTCTTATGGTGCTATTAAACAATATCAACAATAAAATAAGCACGTACTGCCAACTATTTAAACTAAAGTCGACATAGTATGCATGAACCTTAGCAGGTGACTAATAAAAGTTAAATTTAAAAAGGTTTTTTAATCTATACTGTATGACTTCACTTCCTGTAGCCCAAGGCCAAAAGCTGCTCTACTGCACGGGCACCTCTGCAGGAGCCCATCAACTTGGACGATTTAGTTTCCCCGTCTGAGTCAGAGAAAGAGGAGGACGATTGGCGCCCAGAGAAGAAAGAGAAGAGCCGACGAGGTTCCAAGAAGTCTAAAATAACTGGGGTGAGATGAGAACATTTTAGAGCTTTTAGTGAGGAAGAAGAGACTCGTTTCTGAACAAAGGCTACATCTGACCTTATGACTTGCCATTAAACTTTCCAAAGCTGTGTGTGAACTTTTCATTTCTTGCCTGTAGTGCGCATGTAAGGGACACTGTGTGAACAAACTGTGCCGCTGCCGTAAGGGAAGGATGACCTGTGGAGAGAACTGCCTCTGCGACCATGAGAAGTGTCGCAACATGGAGAAGATTAATAGCTCGGTAAGAGAAAATCAAGGCTCTGGTTGTCTCGTTTCACTTCTAAAAGGCCTGTTGAATATATTTCCCTCTTTGCACTTGAACCCAGGACATCGCTGAAATGAATGACGTGTCCAAAGACTTGGTTTCTGTTCCCGAAGACCCCACGGCTGCAAGTCCACGGGATGCCACTTTCTTCAGGCCTCCTTGTGTTCTTCCAACTAAAAAGGCGAGTCAAGCTATTTCATCAGTTTTTTTTTATTTACACATTACTGGATTTGAACAAATGCATTCAGATAAAGTGACTGTCAGGACTAAATTGCATGCAAATATAAATACTTGGGTCATACCAGGGGTTAAAGGTGTTTCCTGAACTTACTATTAGGAAATGGGAGACGTGGGGAACCTGTCCTCGGTTTTAAAGCTGGAGAAGAAGCCAGTGCCGGCTGACGTTGACAGCGACGGGGAAGAGTCAGAGGAGTCGGTCATGCCCAGCTTTCTCAGGAAGAACAAGCGAGGACTGAACAATTTTAAGAACAGCTTCTTTTCTGGTTGCACTCCTGTCCGGGAGGAATCCTGAAGTAGAATTCCCAAGGTCAGCTGGCCAATCTTTTTGTGTTTGTTTTGTCTCTCTTTTTAAATGTATTTCTTCACTTTGTCATTTTTTTTAATAATACGTCTTATTTTGTTTGTCAAAAATGTTCTAACATAGTTCCTTAAAAGCAGAGGCTTTGGTGGTGGATTCTGTCTGTCAGCATCGTACTGTAGCGATTAATGATATTGCTCATGCACTACTGATGCCAAGAATTTAACAGACAGTCTTTTATCAACATGGATGTAGACCGTCAAGAGTTTTTTAAATGTTTTTTTTCCACTCAAAATAGATTCCAATAAATGATTGTCACCTGTGCATTCATTCTCAAAAACCCCACTTTTTTTGTTGTAAAGAAATGCTATAATCGTTGAAATTTTTAACTGAGCCACTTAAAATTGAGTGAGTACTTTAAAATAGAATTACATGAACCTGTGCAGTTCTTGAGGGGACATGATTAAAGGCTCCACCGCAACCTGTTTTATTGCTTTAACAGGTGTATCATATTCAGGCAAGTTCTGAAAGCAAGTATTTTCTTTTCTGAATACATGAATGGTAATAATCTGTATGCTGGGAT
>JAVGVS010000026.1:2202471-2324971 GCA_032718565.1 Distichodus sexfasciatus | reverse complement strand
ACTGATTCTCTTTTAAAATAATAAATAATGCATTTTTTAGTTTGTAGAAAAGTTAAAGGTTATTGGGACAAATGTGATTATCGAGAATTACAACCAAAAGGATTCTCCCCAGTTTTTGTGAATTTGCTAATAAAAGAGTTATAGTTTGAGGGTTCACACGTCATAATGTGACAACAGACTTGTGTTGGGCTTTATAAACTGTGAGTTTTGTGTCGGGATTGAGATTATTCTGCGATGTGTGAATGAATAAAGAAACCCAGTGGCACGCTCCTGTGCAGTCAGTCAGTCAGTGGTGCTGAGAGCGCAGTTCCCGCCGCGCACTGACCGGAGCTCGCAGCTAAGCTCAATGCTAACGAAGCAGTCCAGGCCTGAAATCGTGCCTTTTCTGAGCTAGTTCGCTTTCGTTTCTCTGTCCACTAGCATGAAGACGGTCAGAACCAGACCCCAAACGGATTTATACACTTCAGAAAGGAAGATACGAATACGTTCCTCAGAAAAACGGCTCCGTGGCTCGGGCACGTAGCATTTTTAGCATGGTCGTGATTGAGAATACAAATTGGACGACCCATGAGAGTACGCACGATACGTAGAGTGGTGTAAAAATACGTCCTGGATTGTGTTTCGGCGTGGAAGAAGTGAATACAGGTCTGGCGGCTTCGGATCATCGCATAGGACCCTTCCCAGATACGGATAAGAATACAACTGCAGAAACCGGGTATGTCAATTGCTGAGAATGGACGGCTGAGCAGGTTCGGAGAATCGAGTGACTACTGATGGACGGAATGTCATGCAGTTGCAAAAATGTGCCCTAATAAACGGGTGACAGCGTTTAAAGCAATCGGCAGAAAACTTTCCGGGTTGCTTGTCACTGTGGGGTTACAGTAAGCGGGGGTGCTGCGCACTTTGCTGGGGGGGGGACGTTCACCGACCGATGAGCTGCGCTCTTTTTTTAAATGCCTCGCATCTCCCTGACGCTGTCAGAAAAGCCAAACTGCAGCGCCTAAAAAGCCATTCGAAACTGCGTCGACTTGCTACTGGGGTTCCAGAGCTTGCGCTTTGTTGGGGGAGAAAAGCAGGGTTGTCTCTCTTTTTGTCGCTGAGGTCGGATGCCGGTAAACGACTGATACTAATACTAATCCGGGGCGTTGATGAGACGTGAGAGTCCTGCGTACTCGAGCCCCCAGACTCTCGCACAGGAAGAGCCGGAGCTGCTGCGCTGTTAGTTAGTAAAGGGGGGGGTTGGATCCACGCACATCTGCCTAGCTGACTCTCGCACAATTTTGGATGTCTGGGCTTTTGACGCCGGGCTTTGCGCGCATTGATGCGGTCGCTCTCCGAGCCAAGGCCTGCTACTCGGATTGCTATCTCGGAGCCATCGGGCGTTCGATTTGCAGGCTTCACAGCTGGCTGTCTCCTTAGAACATTGCGTAAGGCTGCGGCATTGTACGCTACGTCTTTGAAGGCAAGCCCCCGGTGACGTACGGTCTCTCCTCTGTTATTCCCCCCTCCTCTTCTTCCTCTTCTCTTCCTCCTCTCCTCTTCCTCCCCACCCTCATCTTCCTCTACCACCACCTCCCCCCTCCAGTTCGGAGTTTACAACGTAAGCTACTCTGGGTATTACGTTTGCTCAAGAGGTGGAGCATTGTCCGTCGTACGTGCTGACGCAGTGGGATTTTACGTCTGGTCGGCGTTTCCCCCGCCCTTCCCGCGGTGACAGTGATGGGTCAGGCGGTGTGTCGGTGCAGGTGTTCGAAAGATGGCGGCCGGGTGCTGCAGGAAAAGCAGAAGTTGTCGGGATCCCCCGGGTCGGGGGGTCCCGGCGGGGCGGGCAGCGGGGTAGCCGGGACTGGACATTGTGGATCAGACTTGGGGATCGGGTCCTCCTCGACGGTAGTGGCCGGGAATGTGAGCCGAGTCAACGGCCTCGGGGGTCCTGGGGGTAGCGGCAGCAGCAGTGGCGGCAGCGGCAGCGGCGGCGGCAACCCAGTGCTCTGTCTAGCTCCAGGCTACAACTCCACCGGCCTCTCCCCCAACCTCAGCCCGGGCCCTGGCTCGGGAAGCGGGGCCAGGAAGATGGTCGTTTCGGCGGAGATGTGTTGCTTCTGTTTCGACGTGCTTTATTGCCATCTATACGGATACCAGCCTCCCCGAACACCCAGGTTTACAAACGACCCCTAGTAAGTAGCACAAAACGGCTAGCTTGCTTGCTAGCCAACTAACTAGCCCTCTTTTGTCAACCAACAGGAAAATGTCACTTTTGCCTATTAGTTAGACATGCTAGCATGTTTGCAATCACACACACCTTCAATTGTACTGACTCAGATGCCGTGATAAATGTGACTCGTTATCAATGTTGTATTCCATTTCTTTTCCTATTAATTTAACAATAATTTGCGATAAAACCAAGTGTACACAAACATAACTTTAAATAATTTCAGCCGGCTTGCTAGTTAGCCCGAGAAAGTGTCTAAGTTAGCCATTCCGGGAAAGATGGAAAGGGTCCGAGTTTGTTTTATTTCATTATTTTCGCTAGTCAATGTCAATAACTCGATGTGGTGTAGTTTGTTCGAAAAAATAATGGTTTCTGACTGAATGACCAGCTAGCTGAAGACTTTTCACTAAGCCGTGGTCTTGGAAGCTAAGTTGGCTAAACTGCCAGCGTTATCTTACTCTATGCTTTTCCCTTTCTTTCCTAATACGTTTGGTATTCCAAAATTTACATTTTATCAGTGTGAATTAAGTTAGTTTTGTTGTAGTATCAGAAAGGCTTGGAATCTTTATTAATTCGTCGTCTTTCGCGTAAAGCACACCGGCTATCTTTGTTAGCCACTGTTATTTTTTTACTAGCAAAATGTAATTTTACCATATCTCACTAACTTCAGGGATGTTGTGCGTCAGTCAAACAAACACAGCCCATGTATTAGCGTCATTTTACCATTTTAACACCAGATAACCGGGCTAATCTAACTAGTACCTTGCCGAAGCCTCACTGAAAACCAGTGGCTTTCCCCCCATGGCGTTAGCGTGATGGATGTAATTGTTTGTCATGTGTTCATCTGACTGTTTACTGTTTAACCATGTCTCTTTTTTTAAACAATGAAGCAGCACCTGGTATCTTTAACTAACAAACGTCTCAGTTTTCATTCAGCCTTCAAACAAGTCAGCAAGGCGTTAGCTGGTTAGCTACATAGTAGCGACTAGCCATGAATTGCTAACAAAGCACAAAGTTGTTTTGCAATTGCCTTTAAAACGGGATGTAGGGAACTTAGTTTAGTCCGCTCTCCTGTAAGTTGGCGCCAGACTAAACTGAGTCGGCCACAGGGACTGACTGGAATTCATGTGGTTAGCTGAACGTTAAAGTGACAGCATTAAACTGACAAACACCAGCTTGTGTGTGTGGTGATACGTGACTGCCGTTTGTTTTAAAGCTCATTTAGCCTCGTTGCTAACGTTTCTGTTAGGGCAAGTTTTTTATTTTTAACCAATTTTGGATTTTAGTGTGCTTTATTTTCTTTATTTTTATTTTAATCCGATACATGGGGGTACTTTATTTTCTGGCAATCGCCGTTGAAAGCCAGCGCGTCTGGAGTATATATGACGCTTGACGGACGGTTAGAACGACATGCATGTTAATGTCAATGTTAGAACTCGTTCATCATCGCTTTTTACTCTCCTCACCCAGATTTTACGAGCAAAAGATGTTTTAGACATAGTAACCAATTTTTGCCTGAGATCGACAAGATTAGCGTGCTTTAGGCATATTGTACTTAGCCTATTTTATGCTCTTTGCAGTTATTTTATCCTACAGATATTCCTAAATGCCGCTAGTAATGCGGTACTCTCTCTCTCTCTCTCTCTCTCTATATTATATATATATATATATATATATATATATATATATATATATATATATATATATATATATATATATATATATATATATACATATATATATATATATATATATATATATATATATATATACATATATATGTATGTATGTGTATATATATGTGTGTGTATATGTATGTATGTATATATATATATATATATATTAATATATATATATATGTGATATTGACCAATATTATATATATATATATATATATATATATATATATATATATATATATATATATATATGTATATATATATTATATATATGTATAATAAATTCTGTTGTATTTTACATTCACTTGACCACAGCAAAAAGTTATTTCTCTGTTTACATTTCATTACATGTTGTATAAGTTTGTATGCGGAAAATCCTGAATCTTTGATGAACCTCACAGGATCTAGGATAGATGTGCTACTTTGGTTTATCATGTTCATTGTGTTATATGTCACTTATATCAAGATCTGATTATTACTTAATGGCGTTTTGAAAAACTGTCCCGCTCACCTTATTTTACTAGTAACAGTGAAGTTACCTTTTACTTTTTATGTTTTTGGCATCAAGGAACTTTTCTTGGCTTTTCAAACTGGTGAGAATGTCAAATATCAGCTGCTCAATGATTTACTGTAGAACATATGGACACAAGTCACCAAAAGTAGGGTTGCCTTGTCTAAACTCTGCATCTCCTTTTGTTTTCCACAGTGTCTAACATTAGCTTTGTGCATTTATGGAGCTGTCTCTGTTTACCTCAACTTTTGTTTTGCTTTCCCATTGGCCAAGTGTCAAACTAGTACCCCCTGAGCCCATGCAGCTGAGTTGTGTTTTGCCATCGCCCAGCGAGGCGCGCAACTTCAATTAGGCAGTCTTGTAAGTTTCCCACTGGCTGCCGAGGACCTTTCAAGGACTTTAAACTAACAAGCCCTCAACTTAATTGCTTTGCTTGGAAGCAGTGTTTTCCATTCGAATACACTGCACCAAAACCAGGACCTCTACAGAGTGCTGGATGGAGCCTTTTTAGTTAGCCTCACTCTTCCTTTGGCTTGTCAAGGGCGATATTCTCTCACTTGACAGTATGATGAGCGTCTGTTTGAGTCACCCAACGTCCTACAAGCCTTGTCTCCCTTCACAAAGCGTAATTCATTCTTCCAAAAAGTCTGAGTGGAAAACGGCAAGACTAATTAGCCAAACTGGCTGTGATTCATATGTGCCGACGATCCAAGCTCATTTGCTCACTGTTTATAATCTTCAGTCTTCCTTGATTGCTGCTAAAAACAGTAGGTTTCTAACAATACATTGATTCAGTGACTGACAACCCCATAGTATCGAGCCAAAATGAAAACATCACTGATGATCAGACGTCAGACCTATTGAAATGTCATGTTCTGTTGAACAGAAGGTATATTCTTTTATTATAAAAAGAAAAGATTGTTTTTAATTGAACTGTCTGAGTTTCAAATGTTATCAAATAATACTTGCTTGTAGTGGCTTGATATGAATTGAAAAGATATTGTTAAATAATATGGTATTGTCTCATTGACTCCTGAATGGAATCACATTGAAGTTGTATTGTAGCAGAATTTGGGATATCGGCAGACTTTGAATCATTGTGCTCTGACTTATATAATAATGATATAATGTATTCTTATTAAAGTCGTGATTCACAGTCCTAGTTCTAGTTCACTACTCATCAGTTGAGACAGTGATGTTTTTCTTAGCTCTGAATCAGGACAAGTAAGTCCAGACCAGTGACTTCTGTGGACACTTCTTTAGTTTAGTTTGTCAGTGTGTTCCTTGTGTTCAGAATGAAAAAAAATTGGAACAGGGCGCAAGTTTTGTCTGTCAGTTGTCCATAAGCTCCAAATAAAATTTGAAGCAGATTCTCAGCTCAAGACAAACATGAAAATGCTTTAGCCTTGGACATCCATAATTGCCTGGTCCCCACCTCCCTTTTTTCTACACAATCCCGAACAAAAAAACCCTCTCTTAGCACCATAGAAGCACCATAGAGAGGAAGTATGAGACCATTGGCTAGAAGCAGGTCATGTGAGCCTCGTGTCTCGGTTTACACGCACTGGGATTTCTTGAATTAGCCCTCTATTTATAGTCTACTCAATAGAAGCTGGGAGCAGTAGGTTTAGTAAAGGTAGTTTTCCCTCAATTCCCACACCTCACTTTTCCTTACTTGGGTCTTGCGGCGGGACCCGGCCTCTTCAGAAAACCGGCGCTTTGTTACCGAAAGCCCCTCGACGCCCAGGAGGAGTAAGGGAAGATGCGCAAAGCCGGCGCTCTTGGGCATCTCTGTATTGGCAGGTTTTGGCTGACTTTTTTGAGGCAGAGGGAGCTCCAATGGGCCATTTGTTTGTGGTGTTTTTTCCCCTCTCCTCCCAGACACCAGGCTCTAAACTGGCAGGGAGGAATAGAATTTGAAACCCCCTCAGCTTGTGTTAATTAAAAGAGTGGGGAGAGTGAGAAAGAACATCAGCAGAAAAGTGTTTTTTTTAATGCAAGTGTAGACATACTGTCCTCTTGGCTGCTGGACATTGCGAAGTCCTGATAGGGCTAGGCAATTATTTGAAAATGAATCAGAACTGACATTCAGAACCTATAATCGTGGTAATCTTGGCCATGTCGGTTATTTTGTTTATTTTTGGAATTGGGTTAATAATTTTTCTGGTGTGTGTTCATGTACTGTGCCCTTTAAAACCCACTACCACCCACTATGTGTTGTCACAAGATTTCACCCCATCCAGTCTGTACCTACACTGTGTATGTTTCCTTGAATTATTATATTTTAACATCACCAAGACAAGATAAAATACACTCCAGCTTTGAGCATATTTACAGTACAAACATTGTTCTTGAGCTATGTGGGCAAAAAACACCCAAAACAAAATAGTTTATTAATTGAAATCTAGGTCAAATGTTCAGTTAATTGCAGTGTTGATTTGAGGTCATACCGCCAAGCCCTGAGCCCTAAGTCCTATAGATGGAATTTGTAAAAAGGTCTTAATCCTTTTGAGATCTGGACTTAAAGGGAGAGAACTTGACAGGAAGGAACAAGAGTCATCTGGATGATAACTAACATTTAGCTGTGACGCTTGTGGGGTCAGTGTTTCCAAACTTTCCGCATTTCCTCGTGCATCTAGGGTCAGTTTCAGGCTCTCGCACAGCAGCAGCATGACAAGCCTCTGTTGCCATTGTGTCATGCAGCAACACAAAGGCGTCTCTTTTGCTCTTCCTTTTGGGTGCCGGCGCTTCTAGCGCCAAGTCGTTGGCTGTTCCGCCTCTACGTAACCCCATGATGCCTTTTTTTTACGGCATAGCGTTTAGCTTGATCTCTTTATTGTGGCCGTTAATTAAATGACCCACTTTGCTCAGTTTTTAAAGAGAAGACGTGGAGCAAAAGTTCTTGGGAACTGTGTCTTTGCTGGGCAAATGTTTAGCTTGTTTGTGGCACGAAAATCAGCTCCAGGAAATAATCAATTCTATTTATTTCTTCTTCTTCCTCTTCTTTGTATTTTAATTACTGTTTGAGGAAGGTCTAAGACTGAGCATGTCTCACACTATGCAAGCACTGCGATTAAGGGGAGAATTGCACCAGGGCCCAAGAGTCAGAGATACATATATTAAATGTTTAACTGTGTATAGAAGACCGAATCCTTCACCTCAAAATTTCAGTGCATGAAATCATTTTCCTTTTTTGACTCTACATGGCAACAATTGTTTGAGCTGTCCTCAAAGTGTTTTTAGTTTGCTTGTAAGAATGAAGACTTGAATGAAGAACAAACATGACACCCAATCAGTCCAACCGTTCTGGTCCCTTAACGTCTTTATTTCTCTTTTTACCGCCTACTGAATTAAGGCCTGCATTATTTTGTATCCCGGAGCGAAGTGATGCTGAGAGCCTCTGTGATGCAACCTAATCTTTTGATCCATTTGATGTGTCCAGTGTCCCTGGATTTAAGGGTCAGGAGAGAATTCCTGATGCTGGTAAATGTGACCGAAAATCTGAGTGTGAGGTTTGTGTTCGTGCTGCTTATTTCCTTCTTTGTTTGGTAATAAATGTCTAGGTTGACTGCACAAAATGTGATTTGTTTTGCCAAAGAATTTTTATTGTTTCTATTACTGTTTGAACTAGCCTTTTTGTGGTCCTCAACTACGATAAAAAAATAAGAGTTTGATTGCTTTGTTTTTACTAGTCTTGAAATTGTCTAGAACGTTACTTGACGACTTGATTTTAATAGAGTCACACGTCTTGCGGTAGACCCTCATGGGACCTAACATCGGAAAACATTTTAATGGGAGTCAATGGACAGAAAATAATTATTTTCTGGTCCTGTGCGACATGAACCTTGATTTACACAGAGGATGTTAGTGAATGTTTAACATAATTGTTTTGTGTAAAGAAAGCTGCAGTTTGTCTTGTAACTGTTGAATTACAGCATTGTCACAGTTTGTAACTCTAATAACTACAAGCCCATCAGTCGCATACATGACGTCACTACACCTTCCTTCCACTCATGCCGCCCATTCTGGTTCTGTCACAGATCACGATCTTAAGATGTCGGTCTGCTTTGTTCCCGAGTGTCACCATACGAGCAAAGCTGAAGTGCAAGACAGCCATGTCCCTTAAGTTTCGTTGGTGTGTACGGGTGATGTACATTATTCATGCTGAGAGCTGTAGTTCTCAGAGCTGTCTTATACAAAACATAATATAAATCATCTTCCTCACGCTGAATCATAACCTTGTTGACATGAAAATTATTTTTAAAATTCACAAATGTAAAATTCATGACATAATTCAAACGGGACCAGAAAATAAAACTGACCTCTCTATTGACCATTCATATTTTTTCCTAAGCGGAAGGGCGTGACTTCGCCAGTCTATTGCTCCTGAGGTGACATTAGCAGTCAGACAGCCAGTGTTTATTTTTTATTGTATGTGTAACTGCTTTTATTTCTGCTGTAGAAGTCCTGCTTTTTTCATCTGACAATGTAGTTACGTTGCTTTCTATCGGCGATCTTGCTGCCTACCAAGCCTCTCTCTGAACTTATCTGATATTGACATTTTGCTTTAAGCAGTGGCTTGAGTGCTGACTCCCTTCAGCGGACATCTATCGTTTTCTGCTAGAATGCTGTCGTTTTTTTTCACATTTCTGTTACACTTCCTCTTGCATTTATTACATTTATTTTGCTTTGTATGTCAATTGTGAAAGTAAGTTTCATCTGTTTTTGACACCAGTTGTCTGTTAGTTGATGGCACACAGACTGAAGACTTTCCTAATTAGTGCAAATCAGTTGTTTGTGATGAGTGCTGTTTGGCTTCGAGCTTGATTGTAAATACTTGAGGAATGTTACAGCTAATTATACTTCCACGCTTGGGTTAGTGTATCTTAAGTGGCGTGACTCCCGCGCCACAACAGATGTCCCACTGCTCTTACTAACCTCATTTCATTGGGGGTGGGGTAGAATTGGGGAGAGTTCTGTTGTTGCTGGTGAAACATAAGATGTGCAGTATTTCTCGTCCCAGGTCTGAGCAAAGGCTTTCCCTGAGACTCAACGCCCTGATGACTCATATCCCAAAATTGACTCCTACACACTGTCTTGCTTCTCCTTAACAAACAGGATACTGATGCTTCTCTATGTTGAGAAGTCTAAAAGGACTTCTGTAGTGGATGGAATTGTTGTTCTTGATTGAAATTCATTTCTGGTTAAGGACATTAAAATATGAAAACTCATAAGTCAGTGATTCATGTTGCCAGACCTGTGCAAGTTGTGTTAACAAGTATATTCTTAATTTCAAAGGTCAGTATGTGTAGTCCAATTCCCTGGACGCCTTTGTTCCAGAGCCTGGATGAATTTTTGATGAAAGCATGGTCTGGTCCATATCTACTGATTTGCTTTCACCTCTAACTAATGCTAATTTCTGTTAGGGTGGACAGGGAAATCACAGTGTATGTCATGTTAGCATCAAGAACTAGAAGAGATGAGTATTTCTTAGGCACCTAGGCAGTGAGATTTGAGTTCGTTCCAGGTGTCTTCTAAAACAAATGCGACGTTCTTTTGTTTAATGTAATGATCATGGATCTAATTGATGCATTGATTTAAAATGAGAACATGAATTAGACATTGCTATTGTAATGTTCACTTTTTTATTTGAGTGTCTGGTTGAGCTCAGGAATAAAAATGACAAACGCTGATATTTTAGCTCCCTTTGTGATTTGATTCTGTTAATGATATTTATCTCATGTTGATCTCTGGCTCCAAATCGTAATTGTAGAGTAGTTTGTGATATTGGCAGACATTAAATTGTTTGTCCATTGAATCAATGTAATGTATTTTGATGAAACATGTGATTTATACCCCTGCGTTGTAAAATGGGAGATGAAATACATACAATACCTGCTTAGCCCTGTTTTAATTCTCTTGTAGTTTTTTACTTGGTCATAGGTAGGGCTGGGCGATATAGAAAAAATCTTATCTCGATATATATTTTTTTATTTTCTATAATCAGCCGATATCGATATATATCACGATATAAGTCAAATCACTGTCAATGTTATTCTGTGGCTTAACATTCTAACACTTCTTTGACCATTTTGTATCCATCAGAATATAGATTTATTTGATAAATAAATGTTCTATATTTCTTCTTTCCTATTGATTATGCTATAACATTATTAAATTGAAAAAAAATCGATTCGATTGAAAATAAAGAAATGCTGACATTTTGGGTCATTTTGAACCAAATTAGCCTTTAAAATGAGCCGCTTTTGGCTTTTCTGGAAGAGAACCACAGTCCCCCGCGCCCCACTCGGAGCCGTGTGACTATAAAGCGTTTTAGAGAGTAATGGCGTTTACACGCAAGCTCATAAATACAGCCTGTGTTTACATCGTGAAAAATGCCATTTATGCGTTTTTATGCATTTACTTCTGTTTTTGTGCACGGAACATCTCACAAATACTTTCAGATGCCCAGGGATCGGGTCTCGTCTTGATCGCGCCACTAAAAACATTTAAGTGTCCGTGTAAAACACAAGCGGCGCGTGCTCTAGCGAGTGAAATAAATTAAACGAAGTATTTTTGTGTATTCCAATAATCATTTCAGCTCTAGTATTACCGGCCTTTGTATGAACATGCTTTCGACACAGTTTGCAGTGTGCGCTGCTCTACTTCACATCGGACTTTTAGTAGCCAAAATATCTCCAAAGTGTGGAATTCTTCTGACCTTTTTCCAACAATGTCCTTGTCCATTGAGGTGTCTTTCTATAACGGTTTTGCTTGTTGTTATTTTTTTTCTATTTTATCTCGCTCACTCTCCTGACATACTGTTGTACATGGCTGCTGTAGCCCACAGCTGTAGCATGTGAGAAGCCACGCTTACTTAACTGCCGTAAGCTGTAACTCTTTTGCAACCACGTGATTGGTTTGGCTGCTCTGTCCATCAACCTGACTGCCGTGAGTGGTAACCACACGATCAGTTCGTCACGGCGCCGTTTTCATTATCGTTGGCTTCTCGTGAAATCAAAAGGTGGGCGGAATGAGTGCTGTCGACTTTATATCGACTATGTCTATTTTTTTCTATCGAGGAAAAGCTATTTCGCGATAATTATCTTTATAGTTTTATCGCCCAGCACTAGCCATAGGGTTAGTGACAAATCTTTGAAGTCTGAAAAATCTTTTAATTAAGCGTCAACCGATTATCAGGGGTCGATATTAGGCATTTCGATGATTATTGGTATTACAATACGTGCTACTGTGGCTCCACTGCCGCCTCTTCCCTCTGTGCCATTTGCCCTTGACTCGCTGCTTCATTTAATGTTCCGCCCACAACAGTCTCTGACTGGCTATATGTCACACTAGTAGTAGCCAGTCAACGCTAAAGCCTTGCTGTCACTCACACCACACTCACACACGAGCGTAGCATGAAGCTCTGAGAAGGAGAAGAGAGAGGAGAGTTTCAGCTGAGCTTGGTGTTTATAAAATTCAAAATTTGACAGTTTTTCTTTTCTTTTTTTTTTTTGGTATATTGGCCCCGTTAACTAGCAATAAATGGTATTGCTGTCGGTCCTGAAAAAGCAATGTCGTTTGACCTCTACTTTTAATATCAGTGTCCACGACAACATAAGGATGTTATTAGAAGAGGGAAAAGGTCAAAATCTCTGTTGTGTCTTTTCAGAATCAGAACTACTATGTTTATTTGACAGCTGGTAATTTGGATTTGAAACCTGGAGGAGAACGAGGTTAAACAGTGTTGGTTTGGAAATTCCTGATCGAGCTCACAGTCAGACTTTGTATTGAATAGGACTGGACTTTACTGGGCAGGAAATGAGTTAACTAGACTTGTGTTGAACATGCAGCCAGTTCTAAATACCAGACTCAAGTTAAAATGTCAGCATCATTTGACCAAAATGTTTGCTCAAAGCTTTTGTTTGAATACCACGATGCTTTGACTGCAGCATCAACAAACTGGAATCCAGAGTGCTGGACCGGGTCCAGACACTCCCTTCCCCCTGCTGCCACCCCCACCCTTGAGTAATGAACAGCTTACTGAAGCCTGAAGAGAGTGCAATGCTTTTATGTTTACGCAAAGGTCAAAGGTCCAAGCACCTTCACGTGTCTCCGCTGTGATTCATTAGTTTGCCAGACATGTGACCTAGAGGATGCATCGACTTGAAAATTCCGCATCGGATTCTCGCCGATAATCGATCTGTCCGTGCGGGTCGTCTTTCGTCTTGAGCATAAATATGGGGAAAGGTCATTAAAATTGAGTACTTTTGACAGCCTTAGCTGCCAGACTGCTGTACGTACGGGATTTAAACCAGGAAATATCTAGAGGTCACTTGACTGGTTTAATTAGTGGCTGTTTAGGCACATCAATTGTCCTGATGTGATTTGCGCCTAAACGCAAGAGTAACTTGAGAACGTCGACAGTCTTGTTTGATCCGTATCTCCGGGCCAAACCCAGTCAACTCGAATCTTTGTGTCCACCACCTGTGACCAATCAATCTGTTTGGTGTCAGCAGATGCAGCTCAAACATATTCTGCACTTTATATGATGGGTAACGTTGAACTAAGTGGTTTATTTAGAACAGAACCAGAGAGAAAATGACCAGTTTAGCTTTTAGCGTTTATTCATTGTTAGCTGTTTTAAGAATGGGAATTCATAAATCAAATACAAACAAATGCAAACAAAAATCTAATTTTCTTTAATATAATGCTTTATTACATTACAAATTTTCTTTACAAATTTAAATAAATAAAATGTAACTTGTAAAATGTAACAACTCCGGTAACTCGACGTCTGAAAAGTAACGCCTACTTGGCATTGTGTATTTTGGGCAGAGGTGATTTATCAGATTTCTGAAGCCTGTATCCTCAACTATGGAAAACGGCTGATCATCTAGTGAGCATCTTGTGATTGACTTGTGCATCTGTGTTTATGTTGAATTGGGGACAGACAAGTGGACAAGGGGAGCCATTGATTCCGTGCTTATTAAATGTGTAAGACGTAACTATTAAATTATAATTATAAGGTTGATAAACTATAACTTGTGTTTTATCTACCTGTCGCCGTTCCTGTTTCTACGTCATCTTGGTTTTTTCTGTAAAAACTGTCTGTAGTGTGCAGTCAATCACAAGACCAGGAGCCATCGGCCAATAGGATTCACAGGCAGAAGCTGCCAAAACCCCGCCCCAAACTGCCAAACCCCGCCCCCTTTCAAACCACGCGCGCAGAAATCTCACTCGAGCAAAAAAGCCGCTCGTCGGTAATCTACTTTGCGCGCGAGGACATTCGAGACACATCGAGAGGAAAAAAGACATTCCCGAGAGGAAAAATACAGTTCGCGCGCAATATTATCACAACCGCGCACTCGATTCTTAGTTTTGTGCTCTCGAGTTTCACATTTACGCCCGCGAATTTTTTGCGGCAAGCCATTTTGCGCGCTCTAGTTTTGGCATTGATGTGACGCCATACTCATGCACCCAAAATTCATTTCGTCGCCGCACGATGTCACCCCATTCAAAGTGAATGAGAAACGCCTCCGTTGAGCGTACATGTGAACGCTGCCTGAATGCGCGCGTGGCTGTGCTGCAAGTAATGCGCATGCGTAAGATCGGTTTGAAATTGGCAATACATGTGAGTGATCAGCCGATCACCGATCAGGCTGATCAGGCCAAAAACCGGCCGATTCCGATCGCTGGCCGATCGATCGGTGCATCCCTAATATTTACATTAAAAGCTTGACAGTGAATTATGAAGAATACCAAAAACCTCAATATAAATAATTGTTTATTATTGCAATCAAGATAAAATGTTCGGTTAATCGTTATATTGATTTGAGGTCACATCACCCAGCATGAGCTGTTTTCATGACTGCCAAAAGCCTAACTTTTTTTGGGAGAGCTTTAGTGGTTACATGTTTAAATATCCTAGACAAAATATCTTTGACAGCACTGTCAGCCGAAGACCAGTCCTTACTCCTCATCTTCAGTTACTGGGGAAACTAGCCAGTTCCTATAATTGGGTGAAGGCAGTACAATTTGGATAGA
This sequence comes from Distichodus sexfasciatus, assembly GCA_032718565.1. Lineage (NCBI taxonomy): Eukaryota > Metazoa > Chordata > Actinopteri > Characiformes > Distichodontidae > Distichodus > Distichodus sexfasciatus. The sequence goes on along the minus strand of JAVGVS010000026.1, from coordinate 2,310,522 downwards.
TCAGATTTCATGTCCACTGAAGACATCTCCGTTGCATTTTTGGGATTGGTGGAAGTTTTCGGTTTCATGGGCTGGGAACTGTGGAATGCAGATGTCTAGGCCAGAGGGCACTGCACGGCACAGCGCGTGTGAGCCGTCCCAAAATGTGGCAAGTCCTCCCCGCTGGGAATAGGGCCGAGAATGGGCACAAGTCGTTTGCCATTGCAGAAGGCGGAGTAGAATAAGAGATAGAGAGATGGGATGGAAGATTGTCCCTGCTTCGGTTAGTCAGACTCTTTCACTTCGATTGCCCAACATCCTCCCCTCTGGGTCTGGCGTGTCCCGTCTTCCTTCTCTGACTTAATCTCCACGGCGTCCTTCACGAAGAAAATGAGCCGCTGGCAGAAATTAACATCACGCTAAGTCATGCTTAGGTACCGAAAAAAAGTGAAGCGGGGGATACTGTGGACTTAAAAGGATCTTGTTTTATTTTTTTTCCTTTGCCCTTTGCATCATTTATTCCCCAAAAAAAACAGACAAGAACAAATGATCCTCCTCTGGCATCGGATCTGAGTAACTGCTAGGATTGTAACGATGCGCTGATGTACCATAGCATTGTTCCGAAATAAAAACAGTGGTCAGACGTCATACATATTGTAAAGTCCCAAGCAAACATTGCGATGCCGGCGGGTTACTGTGGGGCATAGCTCAGGGAAAAAAAGTCATGATGCTTGATTTGTTTTGCGATTATAGGGGGTATGAATGGAAGTGATGTTAAATTAGCGTATGGTATTGTCTCATGTCGATCGCTGTCTCTTGAATTGAATGGAAGTGAAATTGTATCGTAATACACTTTGTGATCTTGGCAGGCATCAAAGCCTAGACCTTTGAATCAATATAATACTGTGTCGTGATGGAACTTGAGATTTACACCCCAAGTAACCGCCAGAAACCCTTTTGTTAGCTGTCGTACCGAAAGCATTTGCTCAGTCTTTCTTTCTTTCTTCCTGGCTAGTATCACTCGTTGTTTTGGTATGCGTCTTTGCTTTACCCTGCCTGACAAACATGCACACCAGTGTTTGCTTGAAACTCAAGTTGTGGTACCCCCCCTCACAATTCATTACGGAAAATCAATGGCGCCCCATGGATCGTAACCTCAGCTGAGACAACAAACCCGCTGACCTCCATTGTGAGCCCCTCCTCCTCCCCCTCCCCCTCTCCTTTCCTCCGCCAGCGTCACTCAATGGACACACCCCTCGGCTTTGAAATTTCAGATGCTCCTAAGAAAGGTCGCTGGGTTGCTTTGCAATAAAGAGCTTCACCAATTCCAGGTGTGAGTTTACTGTCCGAGCCTCTCTGCCCTTGTTTTCTACTAGATTTATGGCCCTTGCTGCTTCTTAATAGTCTCGGAAGCCGTTGTTCCTCCCAGCTGCCAAGCTCTCGCAAAGTGAGATTAGAAACTATTATTCTTAACGTGGACACCGACGTGTTTTCACGTCCGGGTTTGAGCGAGATTTCTGAAGTGCTTTATGCTGACGGGGCACGATTTTGAGGAAAGCCTTCCACCGTTTTTTTTTGGAACCCATACACAAGACATATGCCACTCCTGAGAGCGCTTTCCTCCCCTCCTTATCGCACTACCATTAATCTGTCTTTCTCTCTCTACTGCTTGCTTTTCTCTTGCCATCACTCCGTCCTTTCCTGTCCTCCAGCATCTCATCCAGCATCTTCATGGCCATTCCAACTCCCCTGACGGTTGGCCGTTAAAGGGTCAGTAGACTTCCTGAATTATCCAACCCAGTTCAGTGTGGACTTTCTAGCTGCTTTGATTTGTTTTTGTTTTTAAAAAGAGACTCAACCTTGAGTGATGCAGATGCTAAAAAAGATTGACTCCATAAAATGTAATGCCTGATCTCTCTCTCTCTCTCTCTCTCTCTCTCTCTCTCTCTTTCTGCACTTGTCTGCCCTCCATCGTTCTCCGTTAAATATGCATGAACCTCAGGACAAGGGCGAGACAGATACAGCCTGCTAATAATAGATGTATTTACTTTCTTACATCGGTCTCAGAAATGAAATCTAGGCGCTCCCCTCTGACATTTATTCATTTATTCCGATTCTTTTTCTTCAGCAAACTCAGCCTCTTACCAATTTATCTTCATCGGCTGATGGCGGAGACCTCATTAGAATAAATGGTGGCAGGTTATCATCACCATCTTGGTTGTCATAGATATCTCGTTAACAGTGATTGCATATGTGCTCGGGTTTGTGGCGTGTAAGTGAATGATGATGGATAATGGTAGACGCTCTTTATAGAAACACTTGCTGGGCCACAAGGTCTTAGCATTTACCTTTTTTTTTCCCCATGGAGATGTGCCTCTCAAACTTTTCTGAAGTAGTCTTCCATCACTTTTTTTTTAAAGGTGCATGAGGTTCACATCCCTTTCCCCTTGAGAAAAGGAGTCTTGCAAGACTTTGGTCATTTCTCTGTGAAAATACTTGATTTAACACGTAAATTCAGCACCTGGCGTACTTGATGTGCTACTAAACTGTGCTTTTTGCGACATGGTTCCTAAACTAGGGAACAAATGCAAATCTCTGGCTTTGGGTTACTAATTACTAGTACTTGGCAGTAGTAAATTGTAATTTGTAAGTGTAAGTTAAATTTCCTTATTGTGGCCACAAGAAGGTGCCACCATTAAGGGCTTATTTACACATATCTAGATATTTTTATAAACACATTTTTTAACGTTTGGTCCTTTTGCTTACACATAAACTGAGTTTGTAGCCCCCTCAAAACATATTTTTTTAAACACCCTCCACGTAAAATGTGTTGAACGTGACGTGTTTAGTTCTATTGTGCACACGCCTTAAATTATTTTTCAAACGTCACAGTATGTGGCACAAAATGCATTGACATCAGCTGTGCGACATTTGTGTCCAGTTGGTTTGGCTGATCGTAATCGGGACAGGAAGTCGTGTCATACGTTGTTTGGTTTTTTTCAGGATTGGGGTGGCTAACATGGCATTATGCTTCTCGTTACACTGCCTCCTATAGGTTTGGCATGCTCATAATAGCTCTTGACGGCGTGTAAACGGATATTTTTGAAAACGTAGGGTTAGGGCTAGGAAATAGCTGTTCCTGTAACACACGGCTATGTGTAAATGGGGCCTAAGACTGTCTCTGTTTTTGGCCACAAGGGGGCGTTTTCATTAATGGGAACTTTGTGTGATTAGCCCATTCCTGACATGACACTAACAATTAGCAGAACTATCCAGAAACAGACTTTATCATTTCTGCTTTGCAACGTTTTCATCCTTTTATTCCTTTCTACATTTTTAGCACCCAGCAATCACAATTTCATCAGGAATTCCTCATCAACTTTTGTTACATTTACATTATTATGTAGAGTGACTTGTTGCCAGTAAAGTTACCACTGAGGTACTCATGAGCAAGGTACCGTCCCCAAGCACTGCTCCCTGGGCGCTTGTTAGCTGCCCTCTGCTCCTTCATGGATGGGTTAAATGCAGAGGTCACATGTCGTTGTGGTTCACTGTGTGCTGTGCTGTGGTGTATTCACAATGACAAATAATCACTCACTTTCACTAGTCTCAGAGCAACTTGGGGTTAAGGGTCTTGCTATTTTTGGTAATTCTAGCAGTAGGCCAGAGTTGAATTTCCCACCACAGAGCCACCAGTGCCTTACTCTGGGCAGCTTGGAATGCCTCCTGTTAACATCCAGGCAAATTATTGTTAGAATTTCTCCTAAAACAAGCACCGATCAAATCTTTTATGTAATTGTGGTCTTGGATTTAATCAGCTAGATCAACTCCTGAATCAACTCAACTGTACTCAGTGAACTGGTTCACACTGAAAACTGTTTTGTTATGACCACATTCTCCTCACCAAATGTCCTAGAATCAGGTTCGTAGTGGCTCATCTGCTTTGCACCAGATTTTATTCCGGCCCATTGCATGCCGTTTGGAGAGGTGCAGTGGCCTGGTGGTGTGTTGCGTGGTGTGGGGGCTCTCGCCGGACCACATGGCTTTTTAGATGATTAATTGGGCTGACTCGTCGCTGTGATAAATCTGCATATGGGAGTTAAGCACATTACTCTCATCGCGTTTGCCTTTTAGCTCCAGGAACTTGGTTATATGTGTGCTGCCTGTCTGCTGTCGCTGCGGTCCCAACTGGTCTTTGAAGTCGATGAAAAAGCTTTCACTGTGCTCAAGTGTTTGTGTGTCAGGGACATCCAGTACATGCTGTACCCCACGAACAAAACTGTCACCACTGCTGTGGTCTCTGCAAAAATTGATTTGAGCTCCATCTGGTCATTCAAGCTCAAAACGTGTGTAGTCAGCTGTATCCACCCCAAGATAGACACCGTGTGACTGCAGGTTTCTTGACATTTTCCTCCTGTGTGTTATGATGAATACTGTGACGACATGTCTAACTAAAATGGATCTTGTAACATGATTAGTAGCTGTCTTTTAGCCCTTTAGGAAGGCTTTTAAAATAAAAAATAGATTATTGCACATAGCCAGGTGATTACTGTGGACAGAAATGTGTATTTTTAAATCGGACATTTTTTTTTCTCCCTTTCCTTTCCCACAGCCCACTGTTTGTCACTTGGAAAATAGGCCGGGACAAGCGGTTGAGGGGTTGTATAGGTACATTTTCTGCCATGAACCTGCACTCAGGACTCAGGGAGTACACCCTTACCAGGTAATGATCTCTTCTTTCTTCATTGAGCATAATTTATTAGTAAAAGGAACTGCAGTTCTCATTTGGTACACACATTATAATATATGCTGTCAAATGAATAAGGGATGGAAGCACTTCTTGAAATTTACAAATAGAATTAACTATGAATGGTCCGACATTTTTTCTGTTCCCTTCCGATTCCGGTACACAGCTGCCGATACCAATATAGATACCGATACCATATCTCTTTTTACTTTAAAATGATTTTAGGGATGTACCGATCCAACTTTTTCAGTTCCGATACCAGTACTTAGGCTTTGGATATCGACCAATCCCGAGTACCAGTTTTTAACCTTTACAGCCCTTAAGAGATTTAGGGGCATTTTCTATACCTTTGTTTTATACCTTATTATAGTGTTTGTGTAGAAGTTAGCCATACATACCTTATGTTGCTGTGTTCCGAACGTCCTGCGCTGCTCAGATTTGTCATAGTTTGATGTGTAAATGCCGACACAGTCTTGAAATCAGTCTATTTCTGATACAAAAACTTGCGTCTGTTGATTTTTATTTTTATTTTTTTTAGCTTTTTGTAGTATAAAAGTACTGGAACTGTAGACATAACTACTATAAATAGTAAGAGCAGTATGTTTTATTGGCTTACAGAGTTTTTTATGTAGATATTCTATGGCTTACTACTATGAAGAGAAATAAGTTTAGGAGTCACTTCTTAATCCATTTGGAATCCATCTGGATATAGAATAAAATTATTTGATAAATAATCCGTCTATATTACGTATACCACGTATCGGATTGGTGCATCACTAGAATTAACTCAGGGGTCCATTTAAAATGTTTTCCTTTATTGATGTTCATTGTTTTTGAAAGTGAGTGATTATTTTGTCATTGTGAACACATCATAACACACAACGAAATGTGACCTCTGCATTTGACCCATCCATGAAGGAACAGTGGGCAGCTGACATGGGCAGCGCCCGGGGAGCACTGCTTGTGGACGGTACCTTGCTCATGAGCATCTCAGTGATAACTTTACCAGTCTGGGATTCGGACTGGCAAGCTTCCGAACACGGGGCGAACTCCCTAACCGTTATACTACCATCGGAAGATTTTTCAAAACTTCCATGGTATTCAGTGCGTATATATGTCCAAGGATTTACCAAATCACCATATTTATTTGAGTATGTGACATTATTATCAGACACAGGCTTATATAGGGTGTAAAACGGTCCATTGATTCAGTGATGAACAAGTATATAGCATTTAAAATAAACATTAGACATCATACAAGTCATTTGATGATGAACAGGAGGTCTGTTTTCCTTAACATAGTTCATTTGTCATTTACATTACTCATTGAGCTCATGAAAAAACTATTTTAGTAGCTTTAGTAGATTTTTATATGAATGGAAATAATTGTGTTAAATTAGCATGTGATATCGTCTCAAATCACTTGCTGGCACCTGAATTCAAAGATATAATGTTATACTGTGATGAAATTTGAAATGTACACCTCTAACGACACAGTGTGGGTTGTTATCACAATCCCATCCTAAGCACAGACCTTTTTTGTTTTCAGGCCTTTTCAGCATCTGCCTGAATAAAAATGATCAGCCGTCTCTAATGTGATATTCTGGCTAACCAGCAAACATTGATTTTGACAGCTAATAAGTTAATAAAAATGTCCAGGCTACATTATAAAGATGAGCTTATCCTAGACCTCTGTAGAAGCTCACACTTACAAATTGTTGCTTTATCTCCCACATTTTCACCTGCTTTCATCTGAGCAGTCTTGAGTGAACTCGGTTATGTGAGGAACGCTATAAAAATCCGAGGTGTACCTATTTTGATTTCCAAGCATAATCGAAATGCACTCCATGAATGAAGCAGTTTTTTCCGTCACATCTCTATCCGCGATCTGCCCGGCTGCCATCGCTTGCTCACACTACGCCTCCATCTGTGGAGCCCCAGCCGCATCCTCTCTCTTCAGCGGGGAGGCAGCAGGGACCACAGCAGACACCTGGGCCTGCGCTCCACTCGGCCAAGCGTTGCGCTGCCAACTTCCTGCTCTGCAACCCTTCCATTAACTTGGAAGCAATTTATATCTGTCCATAATGCTGTTGTTAACCTCCGCACTGCTCCTTTCAGCATATGAATAGGACTTAGGACGCTTTCATTTGAGTCCATTTTGAGACGGCGTAGTAACACGCAGGACCAGCAAAGTGAAATGTAAAAAAATTGTGCCAAGTAAAACACTGGATTGACTTTTAATGGTAGCAGGTATGATGTCCTAGACTTGGGCCCTTGATTAAGAGTGCTTAGAAAATGACACTTTGGAACAGAGCTGCATAGGATAGGTTGTAATCTTTGCCTAGGGAATGGGGCACCATTCTTAACATCAGCAGCAAACACAAAATAAGAATTGTAAATAGTGATTTTCCTGAAATGTGTGTGAGAATATTTAAGGTTCTTATTCCTTTGCTCCTAAACTGAAATGAATTTGTGGAATGTTTCTGTCTTCATGCTTCTGCTTTGCAAAGCATTTCGTCATACCTTAAATATAGAGTCAGCATCCAAAACCCCTTTGTTCTGAGGGTTATCTAGAGATGCCTGCTACCTCTCCAACTCCTAAAGCACTCCTAAAGCACTCTTCTCAGGTAGGGGGTGTATTCATCAAATGATTGGTTGACACATTATTGTCTTCTGTTGTGCACGTTTGTTCCACGTTTGTGCAGTAGAAGCAAATTACAAAATTGTTCTGCAGATTTGTAAAAAGAGAAGGAAATGACATTCACACTAGTCCTGCATGTTGAATCTACCTAGCATTGTTTTTTTTAGTGATCCAGTGTTAATTATCAGTCATCTTAGGGCCTGTTTACACGTATATTTTTTTAAATAAATGTTTAGACCTTTCGTTTACACGTAAGCTGAGCCACCTCAAACGCATATTTTTTAAAGAAGATTTTTCAAACACTGGATTCTTTGAATACATGTAAACGAGTAAAAGAGTTTTCTTAAAACAATGATGTGTTCAGCTCTATTGTGCCCATGCCTTTAAGGACCTGTGTCCACCAAACACGTTTTTTTGCACTTAGTGCGTTCAAAACCTCACTTCCAAAACGCTTTCTCGGCGCTTCTCTCAGTGCTTGTCGCCAAGTTACGAAAAGTTACGACACCGGGCACTTCCGCGTTCGTTCCGATTTCCAGTAAACATTGTAACGTGTTCTTTAAGATTGGTAGTTCAGCCGACAAAAGAGAGATTATCTTCAAAATGGAGAGAAATCACATCTTGGCAGTAGCGGCAGCGTTTGAACTGGATCCTCAGACGTCTTTGAGACGTAGAGATCGCGTGCGTGAGATAAACCATGCAAGGAAACAGCAGTAGCACCGATTAGGGGTTTGATAACATAATTGTAGTTTTTGCCGTATTCAAACTGTGTAAATAAAGCCCGAAAAAGCTTCTCTAGCTGTTCCAGATACGCCACCATTTGTAGTCCTGCCCCTTTCGTGATTTTGATTGGCTAGCAAACTTGAAGCCTCTGAATATTGCGGTAAAAAAAAAACCTCCACCGGTGTCTTTTTTTTTCCACTGAAGGCTCTTGGCGCTCAGAATGCTAAAGCACATTGGATTTGTATTAAAAACCGCACTTGGTGGACACGGGCCCAAATACCTTAAATTTCTTAGTACAGCAGGTGACCATGGTAACCATGATTAGTGATCCTCACAAAGCATGTCACCTGCTGTTCACTGATGGAAAAAATATGACACAGACAAGTGGTAAACATTCAAATTTGGGATCATTTTGTGTTCTAGTGTGTACCGTGATTTTTTTTTTAAATTTTTTTTTTAAAGGATAAGCTAAATATTCGCATACGTGTAAATGGGCCCTTTTTTTTTACCTAACGCAATTTTAAAAATGAACATATTAAGAAATTGTTTAAAACGTTTATAAAAATATTGGCCTACGTGTAAGTTTCCATAATTAATTTCCGTTAATACCAGTTTCCAGTCTCAATCAGCTGAAACTAAACTAAGATACTGGATGGAGTATTGTATTCAGTCGAACTTAAAGCAGTAGTTCTGCCCATAGTTCTGTGATTCTAGAACTGTTATAAACTCCTTTTTTCTGTGCACTGCTGTAACGGTGTCTGGAGGCTTCCTGCCGGCCGACTCTATAACGCATCACATTCCGCACACTTTGCCTGCAGTCACTCGGACTCGATGTCTGTTATCTCCAGTAGAACAGGGTCTTTTTAATCTCCCTCAAACAGCCAGCTATCTCCAATCATTATGGCCTCAGTACACCCAACCGTCACTGATGGGCACATTTGTGGAGATGACAGTGCTTACTTACTCACTGTGCGAGCTTTATTACATGAAAGAGGCCCCGCTCTCTCTCTCTCTCTCTCTCTCTCTTTTTTTTGCTCTCAGATCCACTCTCTGTACACACATGAATTTTGTAAAACCAGATTTTTTTTTCTACTCCATATTCGAAAATAACTTCTCACACATGAGCCCGTTTTCAAAAATATTTCTGTACACACGAATCTGGATAAATACGCCATCAAGAGCTACGTAGAACCCTGTCAGCCAATCAGAATCCAGGAAAAAAAGAACAAATTATATCCAGTTACAATGACTTTTACATCGGGTTGCATCGTAAACAATGGGGAATTGAGATATCTGTCGAGAATGGACAGCTAGGGAAGTCGAGTTACTTTTAAACGTTAGCAGGTGCAAACATGCACAAATAGCTTGAATAAGGGAGACGAGAATCCCTCTGACAGTATCCATCTACAGTCTTCAACATAAACAAACCTCGCACACCCGTCGTCAATATGTTTCTTGTCGCACAGTAATGACGCGATGAACCTAAAATTCCGATTTCCCCGTCCACACGTAGTCACTGAAGTCGGAGTTTTCAGAAATCTCCACTTTGGCCAGAGCTTTCACAAATAACTCCGGCCAAAGTGAGTAATTGGAACCTCTGTTTATGTGTGGGCGATAGAGGCGACCGCGTAAAAATATCCGTTTTTATATATATCCGGCTACGTGTGTATGGGGCCTTAGTCCCAAAACAGACACAGTACAAGATGTGTTTAGTCAAAACAGGGAGGTGGAATTTTTTGGCAGCCTGAGATGATGATAACTGTGCGACTGACGATTGGACTCTGACAAAGCACAAAGCTGATGCCACCATATGGCTTGAATGCGTCGAATAGCTAGAAACTGACATTCTGAACGTCTAATTAACATGATATTGCCCTTGACGGTTATTTTACATTTCATTTAACTATTCTAAGAAATATTTTTAAAGTAGTTGAAGAAAACATACAGACGCACTCATAGGCTGGACAGAGTTGAAGAATGTGACAATACACACGGCATTGTTTTTAAGGGTGCACACTGACGACAAAAAGCTGTATTAACAGATTTTTTAACAAAAATTGAAATAACCATCATCGGCAAAATTGTCTGTTGCAGCTTCTGAATGTCAGTTTCAATTCATTTTGTTGAACTGCCCAGCTCTAGTTCACAGATCTCTGCCAGATAGGCGGAAAGAAAGAGAGAGGGAGAGATGCTGAGTGGCAGCAGGAGGGTCTCGACTGCTCTCAAAGCTGTCTACTCCTGTTCCCTCTGAGCCTGGCCTGTCATACGTTCTACAGTGTAACGCAAACATGAAAGGGGATGACAAAAATTCTTAGGTTAAAAAAACAAAACAAAACGGGCCTTGGAGCGAAGCCGGCTAAGGTGCTGCAGCCGACTCATCTGTCTTCACTTGCGCTCATTGTTCAAGGAATTCGCTGTTGGGACTGCTTGCTCCTTGCAGCGTCCGTCCCCCACCACCTAATGCCTTTTTGGTAATGTGAGGAAACGGCCTGTACCATCTCGGCTTCTGGGGAGAGCAGGCCAACCAGGTGGACAGGGGAAAAAAAAAGGTTAACAGTGATGGTGGTGGGAGGGGGTAGAGACGATGATGCCGAGCTGCCGCTCTCGCGCACAGACATCTGGAGCAGTGGTTTTCATTGGCCGCAAGTTTAAGCTCCTGCCGGCCTCCTATTGGCCCTCGCTGTTGCTAGGATGAATCCACTCCAGGCCCTATAGGGTAGGTCATGCTCCAAAAGAGTCAAGAACAAATAAATAAATAAAAGCTTCATGCCGTCAGTAAAGTGCAGGTCGTTGAGGTCGTCGCTTCATCAGTTATGATTATTTAAAAGCTTTGATCGAGTTTGATATGTTAAATTTATTGTTTTTTAGTCCGACTGCTTTCTGGATGAGGCTTTAAATTGTTCCATGTTTTTCTTTCATCCTTTATTTTTGTTAAGAGATAGAAGTAGTTGAAATCCATTCCAGGATTAGTAGGGTAGGTCATATTCCAAAAAAAACTAAATAAAGCTTAGCACTGTCAGTAACGTGCGGGTCGCCAAGGTCTTTGCTACGTCAGGAATGTTTTAGTGCTGGTTATTTAAAAGCTTTGGTCGATTCCAATACGTATATGTAATGTACTGAAATTAAATATTTCAGTTTTTTCTTTAAGCCTTTATTTTTAAAGAAATGTAATTAACGGAAATCCACTCCATGCCTTTAAAAAAGCTGAATAAAGCTTAGTGCTGTCAGTCAAATGCAGGTCACTGACTGACAATGGCATTTTTAGCAGGAATGTAGCAGAATGAAAGCTTTGCAGTGTCTGTAAAGTGTAGGTCTCTGACAATATTGCTTCATAAATATGTTGTGCTGATTAATTAAAAGTGTATTTCGTTTATTATAACTTGGTGTGTTTATTTTTGTTTTTGAGTCCTTTTTTGTTGTAGATAGTGGAAATAAATTTTTGTTGTTAGTCAGTGAAGAACAGACCTAATAAATGGAGAATCTTTAATCATTTTTTTTCTTTGACCAGGATAAAGTTTATTTGCTGGCCCTCTGAACTGTTGACTTTCCAGTCTGTTGCGTTTCAGTTGCCTCGTTAGGTCACGGTTTCCCAAAGTCCGAAGATGCCACATTTTTACTCATAGGCCTTGTTCCATAAACTGTAATATGTGTTTCTTTAATGGTTTGATATTTGTTGGTAGTGAGACAGCTCTGATGGAAGAAATCTCTCGTTACCTTATCTTCAGGGGCCTTGGCTATTAGACACAAGCCCAAATTTTCCACTGACCACATATTTTTGGGCTCTGATGTCGAGAGGGATTAGTTAGGCACATAGTTGGATGCAGCCATTGTAAAAACACAGACATTGTCGTGTTATTATCCACTTTATGATTTAGGAGGGGGGGAGGCTGAGCCGCTTCAAATAGTTGATGTTTTTCAGGGAAGGGTCTTCCTGCCTTTTGGCTCCGAGTTGAACAACGTCACGTCCCAGTTTATTTAATTGTGTCTGTCAGTTCGTATCTGTGTGTGCTGTTAGTTCGTATGCACATAGCTTCTCTTATGTTTTGGAGACAATTTGTCAAAAACGGATGCATTGGCCTCAGCCACCTGAACTTTAACAAGCAAGCTGCTAGTGGAGTAAAGCACACAATAAGATGTTATATTAATTCAAAGGAATATGCTGGTATAACACAATTACTTCCATTCATATTAAATCACAGAAAGCAACCAAGAGATTTGACGTTTGACTAGGGCCCTATGAAATCCGTTTTGTTTTTTCCTGAATTCCGTTTTATTTTTTCCTAAATTCCGTTTTTTCCATTTTTATTCTTCTGAATTTTGTGTCTTATGTTATCATATTTATTCACCTAAAAAGTGTCTAATTATGGAGTGTATGGGGGAAAAACAATGCTATAGAAAAAAAATTCACATTAAATGTTATTCAACTTCAACAAAGTGCTGGGGTTCAGCAGAACATTTACTGCTTTGGTAAAACATTTACTTGGAAACAACAAAAAAAATCATATTTTTGTGCAAAGTGAAACGTTTCTGATGTGAGTTTTTGACTGTAAGTGGTCGTCACGTGTTCTTGCGGGTGCAGTCCATCGTGCGCTGGCAAAACTTACAAAAGATTTGTTCTCCCGATTCATAAAAATCATTTGGGTATTGTTCTGCTCTAAACTTAGCACTGACACTTGAATTCCGTAATTTTTTGAGGACTTCGGTGTTTCAGCGAGCCTATTCGCCATAGCTGACCGTTGACTTTTTCCCCTCTGTGTCTGTGCGTTTGTGTGTGGAAAGCTGAGTCCCGCCTCAACAGGTAACACGTACAGGGAGCTGCAGCGGCCAAAATTGATTAGAAACCACTGCTTTGCTTTGCCCACACACCGATATCAGCGAATTGTACGACATTCCATGCTTTACAACGGATTCCATTTTATTTGTTGAATTCCGCGATTCCGTCTGCGTTATAGGGCCCTAGTTCACCAAAGGCTGAAAAATATAGGTTAATGCAATAATTGGTTGTAATTTCTTGGTTTTTATCCATGTTGTATTCATTTTCCAGAAGGTGCATAAAGTAATAGCTATGCACCTAGAACCGGCACCATAGTTGAAAAGTGAACTAATTTCACATTACATGAAAAGTAATGCACATTCAAGTTTATGCTCTGCCTTTTGCTGTTTAAATGCTGAAAAATGAAAGAATATCCCTAAAAATAAATGCATTATTTAGAGGACTATATTAATAAGTATTTTTTTAAAGGGATATTCCATATCATTTGTAATGAGTAGTGTGCTTCAGGGTGTGTTCACTTTAAAAAACATGAACATTTCAGTTTTAAACTAATTTGAATGAGCAAAACCAAACCAAAAACGATAGCAGGAAAAAAGTGCTGGAGGTCCCCTGCTTGTTTGGTGTAGTACCGTGTTAGCATTTTTTTTAAACAGCTCAACTCATCAGCAAATGTTGGCTATTCACAATATTAATGGCACGCTGGTCAGCAGTAGAAGGGCTTCGCAATTCCACCCACATGCAAATCCAGTCAGCAGCAGCCGTCCTCAGTCCTTGGCATTGTGCAGACTTCCACATTGCCCCCTGTGTTTTATTGCCACGCTGCGGAGAGGCAGCATTGAGGAAACGGTCAAGCTTTAATCAGCTTAGAGGGAAAGAACAGCATGTTGGGGGAAATATTAAGGGGACTGACATCAAATCCAATTACAGGCAAACAATCTTGTTTCCAAATTTCATGTACCAGTCCAGAATTGTAACGGATGAAGACTTGAGGTCATGACCCGGCTGTACTCACTCACAACCTTCTGGCACTGTGGGAGTAACATTTTTATGACTTTTTTAAAAACACTTTATTTATACATTTGGCTGGACCTGAGATTCTTGTTGATGCCGTTCCCCGTTGAACATGTTCTATGTGCGCGGGTGATAATTAAAAAAATGTCAACGTTGTTACCTATTTTTTTTAATGGCGGGTTTAAAAATGTAGCTTCCCTCTCTCTAGTTTATGTGCTGTAATTCCATAAATGGGCCTCCGAGGAGAGTTTTAGACAATCGTCTTGTCAGCAAGAAGCAGCCAAGCGCTGCTTTCTCTCTGAACAGGGCAGTAGATGTCATAACTGTCATTTTTTTTGCCACGACAAGCTGCAATCTAAAGTGCAGGATCACATGCAGGAAAATGAACGCTCTTGAGTTTGACCCTTTGTAGCCTGTTCACCTTTAGTAAAGGCAAAAGCAGCAAACTCTCTGCTTAATGTCCCATTATGCACTGGCAGTGTCATTACACAAGTAGCACTAATGACATCTTCCTGCCTGCTAGGCAAATAGCAGAACCCCCACTGCCAACGTTACCTTGGTCCCCAGGGCGATGACCTCGACTTTGTTCTGTGATGTCAAACGTCTTCACCATGGTTTCACCCTGGAAACGAGTTGCTGTTAGAATAAATTTGGCAGTGTGGCTTTGTGTTCCTCTGTAATGGCCATATTTCCCCATGCACTTCTCCACTCCCAGAATCACCTACCATCTTGTGACTGCCAGGTTTTTGTGTGGGTAGGAAAGCGTGTGTGTGTGGCCATATTGAGCCTCGTGTTATTTAGCCAGCCAAGCCTTAGGCTGTGTGAAAAGTGGGAAGAGGTGTTCTCTGAGTAGGTTCTACTGTATTTTACATATGCACCTTTTTCCCCCTCTCATGCCCAATCATAATGGGAGATATTTCTGATGATTTAAAAAGAAAGTTTAAACGAAAATTCATGTTTTAAGTCCTGCTAATGAAAATGGGATAAAGATGCTTATGGAACATGGAATTGGACAACAGGATCGTGTTAACTTTGCTCTGGTGTTCAGTACTGAGGTGTTGCAAAGCCAAGTTTCATGTTTTAGCTAATATCTTTGCCTTTATCTTACATCAACCAGGTCTATGACATAATACATGGTGTTCGTATACAGCTTTGCCAAGCTTGACTGTCTCAGTGAATTAAAGGTCCCATATTATAAATTTTTTCAACAAGTTAAACCAGGTCTATGAGCTGCCCTAAACATGTCTTTGAAGTAGTTTGTTGCTTTTTACCCCTCTATTTCAGTCCCTTTCAGAACAGAGTGTTGCTCATTAGTATTTCTAAATGCAAATCCGGAACTGGGGTGTAGACAGCACGGCGAGTGTTTACTTCACGTGAAAATAATTGACATGGCTGCTGCTAACAGACCATCCACAGCCACAGCCGTACATGTTCATCACAACACTCCGCCGGTAGACTTCTTCATAGCGATTCCTACGCTAGTGCTTGCAAGCAAACATGGCGGATCAGGAAGCGCTAGAAGTTCTACCTGGTGGGCGGAGCTTCTCAGACAGGAGGGTTGAGTTATTCAAATGTCCCCTACTGTGATGTAGAAGTAGGGGAGAAATCTAAACGGCTCGTTCATGCACACGTTTTCTGACATTCATAAATGAATACTAACACAATTGTTAGTAAGTTTTTATCAAACCTACAGTACAGACCCAAAAGGATGTCCAAAGAACATACAAGAATTTTTTCATAAAATGGCATCTTTAAATGCTGACATCCAAACACACAGTGCTGTAAAGAGAGTGCAAAACAAATGCAGGTCTTCTTTAAAAAAATCATATGCATGTGGGTTTCAAAAAGGAAAGAGCTATGATGAAATATTTTAAAATAATATTAAACATAAATTCACCCTGCAAAAATGAGTTCTTTATTATTAAGTCCATATTTGACTGCCAGGAACAGTTTTTACAAAAATCAAATGTAATCAAAACGAACAGCACTGAAGCAAGCAATTCACTAATAACTGACTGTATTGCAACTTACTTAGAGCGTTGAATTCATCTTAAAAAAATCTCTACCAAGATTGCAGCCTCTTATCACCATTTGAAATGAAACCCACTACACCCACTCAGTGTCACAGTGGCCTGACATTACAGAAAGGCTATAGCTGACAGAAATCTGTCATTGCTGTGAAACTGTCAAACACATGACATCAGACTTGAGGCGGCATCACTGTTGCTAGCTCCAAGTGTGGCACTTATGCTGACTCCCTCCCTCACCATTGCAGTCCACTAGCAGCAAGTACTCCCTGACCTTAGACACTATAAAAAGTCTTCACTAAAGAAGCTGAGAACTATTATTTTCAAACCCTAATCTCATTTCATCTAGAGATTGCAGCAGGGAATGTCACACCAATATAGAAGGCATCTGGCAGGCCAGAGTCACAATTGTACCCTCGTCCTGGCACTTTGGAAAGTTCATTTTATTAACATGACTCTGTGAAATTGCTCACATTGGAATTTCAGTCTCTAACAAGGGCAGACTTTTTGGAACGTAATGTCATTTTTCTGAGTTTAGAGTCAGAGATAAAATATTTGGAATATTTTGGCTTAGAGGAGGGGATAATAGCTCAGGCTGAAATCCTAAGTGAAGGTAATGTGTGATTGGTAGCCTGTGAGCAACATGGACTCAGTGCTGCTAATTTCCTCGGTTCCTTGGGCTATATAAGATAATTAGTTAATTGCATTTAATGAGGGTTTGCCTTGCCTGTTTTCTTTCGTGCTGCAGCTGTGTAACCCATATGGATGTACATAGATCAGCCATAACATTATGACAGTAATGTTGAGCAGGTCTGTGGCCATGCCAACAGTGATGCACTTGTCTTCTGACACCTTTCTGACTGAACCAGCATTAACATTTTCAGCAGTTTGAGCTACGGTAGTTAGTTAATGACATAAAAAAACACAGGGCAGTCCCAGGTTGCGCAAATCCCTGACCAGTTTTCACGTTTGGGATCACTTTTGGTAGGTTATGACCCCTGCAGGCTGGAAACATCTCACAAGTCTGCTGCAGTTTTGGAGATGCTCTGACCCAGTCAGTCTTCTAGCCGATACAACTTGACCCTGGGCAAAGTTGCTCAGACGCAGAGGCTTGCCCATTTTTGCCCATCAACTTCAAAGACAAAATGTGCACCTGTTGCCTAATATGTCCCCTACATTTTTTGAGTTTCAGTGGGCCTGGAAAACCAGGCATTTTTTTCCAGACCTGGAAACATCATGTACTGTGTAGAGTTTAAAACACAATGATTCCAGTAGCTGCAATCTCTAACGTGATTGTCTTAATGCCAAATGACAAGTATAACTTGTCTCAGAAATAAAAAGCTGTTAATCATGCCATGGAGAAGTGGTCATGTACCTTATAAAATGGTTCAAATCCCAGTTTTGTTTACAGTTTACTGTTTTGTCTTTGGCAATATGATGGTACTCTGTAATAATTACTTACTTCAAACTTCATTATTCCTTTGGCTTTTCACTGACGATTGTCTTATTGTTATTCTGCCAATGTCATTCTCCCAGCATGTTGCTTTTTTCCCGGTCATTGTTAAATGCTGATTGTCACCCTGTCGAGCCACGCAACGCAGCGGCAAAACAGCCTAATAACTGCCGACCCAGCTGTGACCTGACAGGAGTGCTCAGAAAAGTGGCAGAATTCGCTCTATGTTGCCATCAGTCATTAAGTCTTCATGTGGGGTCTCAAATGAGCCAGCTTTTTTTTTGAGCTTTTGAGCCCTAATCTTATCATTTCACTCCTTCATTCTTCACATCCAGCCTCAGAGAATGTCCTTTTTGCAAGTCATTAAGCAGACTTCCTTAATTCTGTCAAGCCTGTCCTGATGTGACCTTTTTGTTCAGGTGCTCAATAAAGTCGACACATTTTCCCCTCAGTCAGTTCACCCGTTGAGGCTTACTCAACCATAATTAGGCACATTTTCAGTTCTTTTGTTTCCCATTTGCAGTATGTCTACTTCATAAAGGAATGTTATTTAAGATAAAAAAAAAATAAAGCCTAAGGTGCATTTAAGGAACCTTCCTTCCCCTATTTACTGTCCTCTAGCCCCCCTTTCCCCATTGTTTTTTTCTTTCTTTCTTTTGCTTCCCTTCTTTTTTCTCTGACTGATCTATGAGGCAGCTATGCGTGAAATAGACCTCTGCTCCAAACCGGCCCACTTTCCACAGTAATGAACCCGGATGTAATAACTTATCCTGATTCTCGGAGGCTTGATTGATGGACCGCCGCACTCTGGAGCAGCGCACGAGGGTCCCGCTGCTGCTGCTGCTCAGAGTCTGTGCATCGGCGCCGATATCAATGTGATTTTCTCCCCATTTCTGTGCAGTGCCGCTGTAAGATTGTTCAATTTCCAAACTACGCTCGCTCAGACCCTGTTATGAGACAGATGAAGACTAATTGAGATATGACTAGTTTGTCTTCTGTGTAAACACACACACACACACACAGTCACACACTTCCTCTTCCCTCACTTGGACAATACCGGCTGCCCCGTCAGTTCCTCTTTGCTTATCGGCCCATCATGTTGGCCTCAGATGAAGTTAATTATGGTGAGGCTGCGGTCACCAGGCAATGTAGGCTACTGACCGTGTGCCATACAGCTTCAGGACTCCATCACTTCACATCCAAACTCAGTCTGCTGCACTGCCATGTTCAAAACCCTAGGTTGCCAAAAGGTTGTATCACTGTTCTGTAAGGTGCCAGATCGATTATAGATTTTGGAGATATTTGACATCGTGGAGTTATGCAGTTTAACAGTTTCTCACAGATTTTCGCACTAGGTCTAAGTAGGGTGGGTCTAAAATGCCGCCTGCGTACATGGAGAGGATATGTTTAGCATAGTCCTGCCCAGATCTACTGCTCTAGCCCTGCCCACCTGCATAGTGTCAGTAGCCTACCTGCTAGTCTGGGCAAGTTCGCCAAGAGAGTCTGTCATATGCTAAGTTCGAAGTGGTTTCTAATATCTCCAGTCCCTCAATTCCTGAACCACCAAGTGTAAGTTTACCTAAAATATGTACATGTTTAAACCTGCTGTAAAGAAGTAAATGCATGAGAACACGCAGCTAATCCGTATGAGCTAACTCAGGTATGAATTATAGCGGTGGCATAATGCACGGTAAAATGTAAGTTTGCAAACTATCTGCTCTAATCGATCAACTCTCTCGTTCTTCAGCGTTCCTCTGTCATTTTAGCCTTTACACCACTGTCCTCCTGCTTGAATATTTCTCTGCTGCTATCCCATGTTGTATTCTGCATTAGCCCGGACTGTGCTCACTATCCTGTCACTGTCTTCATCCCTTCCAGTGAAACTTATTTTGCAAAGGCACAACAAGGGAATTTTTACATAGTTTTACTTGCACGACTTTACAGTGATCTTTATTTAACAGTGCGTGTATTTGACAGTCAATATGTAGGGGCTCTGTACAAGTGGGCGGTGCTTTAGCACTTTTGGCCGACACACCTGCATCATCCGAGCATAGAAAGTACTGCCTGTATTTTCACCACTTTGAGACTTAATTTGACCTAAGTAGCAACGTTCATATTCACTCAAAATTGATGAGGTGATTAGTGACAACTGTTTCTTTGATATGAGGAACTCAGAGTCGATATTATTTTGACCTTAGTGGATCTTTAATTTCTTGTTGTGTACAAGGTGGTCTATATGTACACAGGAAATGCACAATATAAGTATTGATAATGGACCTTTGCTTGAAGAAATGTTCTCTACCTGGACTCTTAGAATTTTAGTTGAATACCCCTGATGTAGACGGACAGCAAGCCTGCCACTTTCTCCTTTTTAGTATATATGCAGTTTGAATTGAGTGAGATTTATGGAATATGAGAGCGTTTTGACTCGACTTTTCACTTGACCGAACGGGTCAGGGGTTACTCTTTGTAGATGGCAAAAGACAGCCACATGGATTTGATAGCTAGGTCTTCGCAATATACATCACAGATTGTGCTCTCACATTTACTAAAAGAGAGGTCAAGAGCAAGCACGAACATCTGGTTAGAATACAGACACTAGCAGAAATAAGCTTTGCTTAGCAATACTACCATTAAAAATAAACATGTTTCTATTTCTGCTCCATATGTTTTAGCAATGACAGACAAAACAAATATGTATCTCCACCACATTTTGCGGTAGCTTAATATATATATATAGTTGCATGTTTAAATAAAAAACTTTATCGATCCTCAAGGAGCAGTTCAACGCATGTAGAGAAGTTGCATATAAACACTGAACAAGACATTAAAATCACAACGATATAAGTTGAAACAAAGTAAAAGAAAAAATGAATGAAGTGTAATTTAATTTCCATACAGTGCAGGTGCTGCTCATGTGTAGGGTGACTAGATTTCACCAGCAGACCGTTAAAACGGATCTGAGAAATCTGAGGTTAATCCATGGGTTACAGTTCAGATCCTCAGAAAATGTTTACAGTCAAGCTTGATGTTTTCTGTCAAAGCTAATAGCAAAATCTAATGGCAAAAGTATTTATAGATGCCTGTTGCACTCTGTAAACGTCTTCAAATCCAGAAAAAATCACTGCCGTCAGCTTGGCTCTAACTTTGCAGATCCTGTAGTGATTCAGTCAGAAATGAGAAGTACTCACTTTTTATTTTTGTAACTTATTTTTATAGTCTTTATTTTACTTTTATTTTTATTTTACTTTTATTTGTTCTGAGCAATATTTAGTAAATTCTGCTTGGTCTTCAGTTCCACTGTATTGCCCACACTTTTGGTACTCTTTTATGCAACCTCCGATGAGTCTCTCTCTCTCTCTCTCTCTCTCTCTCTCTCTCTCTCTCTGTCTCTGTCTGTCTGTCTCTGTGTGTGGGTGGGGGGTGTGTGTGTGGATGTTGGTGTGTGGTGCCGGGGTTGCTGATTAGTTTGGGCTTTGCGTGAGCCCTGAGCTGGAGGGGCCTGAGCTCTGAGGCCCTGTTTACTGACACTGGCTTATTAAAGGCAGAAGACAGAAGGCTCAGTGCTCTACACACGACCTCTAGCCATTTCCTCGGTAGTTGAGGAACATCTGATGAACATAGTCAGCATGGAAGTTACTGTTTGTGTTTATCTCCTTATGAAGACATATAAAGAGTACAACGGCATGTTAGAACTGTTATAGATTTTTTTAAACAAACGGAGCCGAGGGGGGGGGGGGAATTGAGATTTGTACAAGAAAATTAACAAAACTGTATTACTGTATTAAACTGATATTACAATGTGACAATATCAATACATTTAATTTTACATTTAAATGTTTTCTCAAATTTTGTCAATTTTTTTCTGTGACATTATTTTTATTTTTATTTTTACCTTAATCTTAGAATTTCTGCCTTTTTTTCTCTGAAGTTTTTTATCTACATAAAAATACATTATCTACATCAAACCTTTTATGCCTTCATACAAGAGCCTTTAGAAATGCTTCATGCTGTTAGCGATCTAAGCAGAGGGTGGTTGGGCCAAAATGTACAGATTGTGTCGTTGCGTGAGTAAGAGCAAGAGCAAGTTCTTAAGGGCCCGAGTGATGCTCCCTGTGGCACTTTACATACAGGTTGTTGAGCCTGCTCAACAAATTAGCCTTGCTAGCCTGCAGCCTCCATCGGTTGCAACAACACCAAATAGAGTTAGATGGCTCACTCGGACACGAGCTCTTAAAGGCACCTTCACCCTCCGAGGTGCCAAGATCCTCTAAGCCTTTGTAGGGTTTTCTCGAGCACTTAACTTTACCCTAAACCTTTATATAGCTCCCAAATGCACGGTCTTTTAGCCGAAATTCACCTAATGCCACCTTGAAGTGCACTTCTCTCCCCCCACATCTTTGCTGTAACGAGTGCAAACTGCTTTTTTGCCCTTTTAAGAGCTTTCCTCAAACAGCAAAAGCATCTTCTGCAAACACTTTCGAAACTGTTGCGGTGTTGGTGGAGCTGACGTGGGCCACCTGATTAAGAAGGAGCCAAGCACCACAGCTCGTTAACTCGTTAGCAGCCTGACGTGATCGCTTTCACAGTTTTACAATGTGCTTAGTGTGAATCTTAACGCGTTTTCTCAATCTGATTTTGAAGAATTCATTTAAAAGAGACAATTTTCCTTGTCTTTAAAAGCTTTTGGCAGCTTTCATTCATTTTTTATTCTTTTTTTTTTGATAAAAAAAGAATGTCATTGGGTTGCGGAGGACCCTGTGGCCATGTCTTTTTTTTTTTTTTTGTGTGTGTGTGTGTGTGTGTGTGTGGGGCCATGTCTTTACTGACCTCTTCTCTGTTCCCTCCACAGTGCCCTTAAAGACAGCCGCTTTCCCCCGATGACGAGGGACGAGCTGCCGCGCCTCTTCTGCTCAGTTTCTCTGCTCACCAACTTTGAGGACGTTGGTGACTATCTAGACTGGGAGGTATGAGCCAGACGGGGAGTAACGGAAGTGTTCGGCCAGAAAATGCATTTAACATGTTAAAACGGCTGAAAACTATCAGATATATCCAAACATTTATCATAAACCATTTTTCTTGTTGGAGAAATTCTGGAAGTTCAACTTTGATTATTCGCTAATTGACTTTCCTACGTTCATTTGTACGTTGCCATTCCGTTTTCTACAGTTCTAAGACAAAACACAAACCGGTGAAAGCTGCATTAGGCCAGAATTACAATCAAGACCCTCAAATTCGGTTTATTATGTGTGATTTACTGCCCCACGTCTCAGCTGAAGATGCCTTTATCGCGAATTAGATGTGGATGTACGTTTTTCGGGGCTGGAATATCCATCGAGGACTGAATTTGTCTGCTAGAAGGGGCTTTTCTGAAATAAAATGAAACATGCCCAGCACAAAACCGCTCTCAGGTGAGCTTCCCAAACAAGACAGCGTCTGAGTTTATAGTTTTAAAATCCCCCAGAAATGTGAAACAGCATCTGCCCAATGCCATCACTTCAATATTCCAGACAGCTCGCCTCCAACTTTATCGCCAGACGTGACGGAATACCGCGAGAGAAGCCATTTTCCCCCCGAAGATTCGACAGAAACAATATGGCACGAGTCAAAGAATGAGGCGGGGAAAAGACTAAAGCGTCATCTGTGAGCGCTCTAATTAGCCGCGTTCCCTGCAGGCCCGTATCGCATCTCTTGCCGCCTGTCTGAAGGCAGCAGGTGGAGACAGGTGTTGTGTCCACCCTTGGGTGAGCATAGTGAGGGGTTATTCCCTGAAGAGTGCTGCAAGATTCACAAACAGCCCACTGTAGCACCGCCTCACACCTCCAAAGCTCTAAAACGAGTCTGAAAGTGGCACTCGATGCGTCTGCTGCACTGAGCCGGCACCGTAATTCCTGTTGTTTGTGATGCGTTACCTCGAAATTGGGGCCATTCTTCTTCTTCTTCATGATTACAAAATGAGTTTTTTTATTAAATTACTTTTATATTGTTAGTCATATACAGTTGTTTGAGATGATTAATCTTGGTGTTAGTGACCGGTTTGAATATGGACTGAGCCTAAATAACTAGGGCTGGAAAAAAAACTTGGCCCTTAATCCCAAATTACAACCAGGACTCTGTCTCTAGGTAATGTAAGTCATTCTGGAAAAGAGTCTGATTTCACTTGAAATGGCCTCTTTGTGTTATGGATGCACCGATCTTGCATTGATATCAGGTGAAGATTGGTGTTAAATTACTTCTTTACCCCAGTGGTACCTTGCCCAATCTGGGTTTTGAATTGGCAGCCCACCTTAACTGTTGCCTCATATTTAATGTGGCTGTTTTATTGATCGTTCTTATTTTATGCTTACATTTTTACATTTTAATTGCAGACCGATTTAGTGCAGCACAAAGAGTTACCATTGTATTATATTTCCTATTAATTAGGGATGCACGATAATATTGTTTTAAAAATCATCGGCATCGGACTGATGCTTAGGTATTTTTTGACATTTATTGTACGTCGGAAAGGTAGCGCTTGTGCCAGGCATGTCCAAAGTCCAAGGTGGGATTTCTGCGCCTTCTGTCTTGTATGGCGTTATTTTATCTCTAGTCTTTACGCACTCGACTCTGCCGGCACGCCTGTATTTTTTTTTTGCCTCACTTAGCAAATGTGAGCTTGCACATGCGCTGTGTCCCGAGCTGAGTATTACCGCACTTAATTGTATGGTAGATGAAGTGCTCTTATCATACTTTTCCATGCGGTAGTATGAATTACTGGAAAAAGCCAGGGTTGTAGCTTAACTGCTTTCTCTACGCACTAGGTAGGGCATATGGAGTGTAACTCGCGCCCTATTTGACTTGGTACGCCACATAGGGTGGGAAGAGACTTTTTTTTTTTAATCTTATGCACTACACTCCAGTTATTCACTCCGGCGATTTGTCTTTACACACTCATCTCTACCTGTGAATCGCACTTGAATCGGTCTTGATATAAGCATGAAAATTATCAGATATCAGCATCTGCCAATTATTCCCACATCGTGCATCCCCACAGTTTTGGAGATTTCTGCTTTTTTTTAAACTTTGGTTTTAGCAAAGGAGGGAAAGCAATACTTGACAGTCCTATGCTCTACGTGTAAAAAATATCTTGCTCTGTTCCTCGCATTGAGACATGCAGCTTATTAATCATGTGCAAGTCAGAATCAGAATTTTGCCCAAGTGTCTGTCTTTGCTTCAGGACTGAAAAAGTTGGAAACATACTCCCCTAATTTGTTGTAATAACATCATCACACTAATACATACACCAGTGTGGCACTTTCCAAAGCAAATAATTTGACCTCAAACGAGTTTAAGGCCCAACAAATAAAAGATCCATGTGTCATTTATTAATAGTGTACTTATCAATCATTTTATACAGATTCTATCAGATAGCTTTATTGTGTTCTTGATGCATGGCTTAATTTCATTACCACTTCCTGGAGGCCTTTTCTAGATGAAGAAAGCGTTTAACCTCCCTTTACTTAATCAGCTGAAGCAGAGCTGCTTTTGTTTAAACAAACATTGCCACGGCCTCGTCCGCCTTTCTGTTGCCTTTCTGCTCTCTGTGGAAGGTATCGCAAGTTCTCGCTTCCTAATGAAATGTGGCGCCCCGTAGCCTTAGCCTGGCGCTGCACCTAGAGAGGCTGATGATTCAGAACTCGCACGCCATCGCTGGTGTCCTCCGTGACCCGCCGCGCCACAGCCAGAAAAGAACCTCCGGCTGAGATGCGATGACGTGGCTTTGTGTGTGTGATTCTCTCTCTGTAGCCCAGTAGCAAACCACAGAGAACAATCCCTGACCCCATCTGCCATGTTGCTACAACCCCAAGACAAACGCTGCGCTTGGATAAGGCTGGCATGGCGAGAAGTCGGCGAAGTGGATGATGTTGAAATTGCGTTGACGTTAGTATTTCAAGCTGATGCATCATTTTGTAACATCTTGAATCCTGAAGCTCTTCAAATGATTAATAGTTTTTCTTCGATATTCCATAAATGACATTGTTTCCTTCTTGGCTCCTCTCATTGGCTGGCTTCAGTCGTTTTTTAAAAATCATAGAGGCTGTAGAGTTCAGCATTTCCTAAAGTTCTAAGGCTTTGAAAGTATGTTTCTCAACAAAGTTGTGCAGTTTTTGAAAACGCCAACCCTAGACATTTAAGTGAGTGAGTGAATGATTGATATGCCATTATGAGCACAGCACAGCACGCAGTGAAATGTGAATTCTGCATTTGACCCATCCGTGAAGGAGCAGTGGGCAGCTCACATGCCTATTGCCTGGGTTAGCAGTGCTTGGGGACGGTACCTTTGCTCACGAGTACCTGAGTGGTAGCTTTACCGATCCAGGATTCGAACCTGCAATCTTGCGATCACAGGGCAAACTCCATAACTGTTACACTACCACCCGCCCCAAACGTAGGACCGTAAGGCGAAACGTACGACATGGGACCTTTCATTGCTCTTCTTTCGTTTGAGGTGAATGGATTTTTCAAGAGGGCTCAGATTTTTCATTGATGGGGCCTCAGAGGGTGATTTGTGGGTGATGTGATCGGTGTTGTTTGATGACATCAAACTTAACTGAAAAAGTTCAGTAGTTAAGAAGAGTAATTGACTTGATATTGCCCCCGTCATCTTTTGTAACGTAAATGTACAAAGGGTCTGTTTTTGGTTAGTTTCTGCAGAGATTCTCTGAATGTTTTCTTTCTTCATTGAATTGGTTCTAGTAGTTTCTGAGTGCTATCTTTTCTCAAGCTTAGTGGTGAGAGGAGTTACTGTAGATGCAGAAAAATAAAAAATGTCTTCTTGTGTGTATACAAATTCTCTTTTAATGTGTATGACCCCTTGTGTGCTTTTATACACACATCTTAGTATTGTAAAACGTGGTGCTGACTGTTGCCTTATTCAGTGTTTTTTCTTCCTTTTTGTCATTACTAGGTGGGTGTTCACGGCATTAGGATAGAATTTTTCAGTGAAAAAGGATCAAAGCGCACCGCCACCTACCTGCCAGAGGTTGCGAAGGAACAAGGTGAGGTGATAAAGAACTAAAAACCATCACATTTAGGAGTAGCCATTAGAGTAATACCAGTTGACTAATCCTTTGCTACAATCCAGCTTTGCTTAGTCTTTTTGTGCCATGTGTGAGCAGTTAACCAGAACTTTTTCTGCTCAGCCAAACTCCTGCTTTTCAGCTGAAGTTCCTGGCCATTTATTGAATATTGTTTTTTCCCCACCTGTCTAGGATGGGACCACATTCAGACCATAGATTCCTTACTTCGAAAGGGAGGTTACAAAGCCCCCATCACAAATGACTTCAGGAAGACCATTAAATTGACCAGGTAAGAAAGTCTTGTTCTGGTGCCTCCTAAAATCTTTTCTCCACTCACAAAATGCTGTCAGTCGCATTGTAGTGATACTGTAATGACATTATTTAGATGAAAAACTTAACTAAGTGTTACATGATTGCATATTTGGGTAAATAATCACAAATTGGTTATTTACTTCTATTTCTTCCAAAAGATTAATCTTAATGCTATGTAGGAGTTGGTTTTTTTTGATGCGAGGACAGTTGCAATTCATAGAAGACCTTGTTAAGACTGGTCTTATCAGGGCAACATTTAGAACAACTATTACAATCTTTAATCAGACATGAATTAGTCCATGTTCCACACATCTGCTTAGCATGTCATGAACTCTTTTGAGCTTGAAAGTCGAACTGAGAACCTTTTCTCAAACCTGGTGAAAATCCAGGTTTTTGTATTTGTTCAACAGGTGCACTGCTGCGTTTTTTTTTTTTTAAAGTATGAGGCCACACAACTAACAATGGGGGTCATTCATCAATATTTTCTTAAGTTTGTTCTCAAGGAAGTTAAGACATTTAAATAGTAGAATATTATACAACTGTAGGATTGAAGAAATCTCAGTAAGCTTATGTTTCGTACAAACAGGCATGTAATAAAATTTGTTTAACAGTGCTTTTCACCGTTTGTGGATTCTGTTCTTACCTAAGAACAAATCTCAAGTAAGGAAACATGGGTGAATGTCAGAACCTTTGTGAGAAGAAGGATTGGAGAATAAGGCCCCATTTCCTCTCTTAAATTTTCTGAAAAGAACTGTGATGAGTCATAATGTGCACCTAAACCACCTCTTGGACCTGTGTGGTTTTCTGACTTAGCAATTGAGGACTAGCAAAATATGGCCTCAGAAAATCATGTACATTTACGGATGAACGAGTGAAATGGTCATCATTTCTATTTTCAAGGTTGTTTCGGAATTACTAAATTGTAAAATGCACTTGCTTTGTCTGCAACATCTGCATATCTTGCGCCACATTTCCTTGCGCTCATCATTAGCTTCAAGCTACGGCACATCTTGGAGCCACTTTTCAGAAAAAGACTTTTTTTTTCTGCTCCGGCTCGGTTTGTGGCTGATTATCAGGTACACAAAAGCGCCGTAGTGACTCATACGATGTTACGCATTTACGATTTTCAGTGCCTATGTGTACCTGCTTATCAGTTATGTGCACCCTTGTACAAAGCCTGTGATAAAACACCTGATCAAATGTAATATTTTCTACATGTACCTCTTGAATCGTGCGAATATCATTTTGCTTTTCAGAAGAACGTGCCCAGATTGTTCCAGTAGGATTCTGTGTCTTTACAGGGAAGTTGAGCCCCCATGTTCAAATTTGAAGAAAAAAAAAAAAATCTGCCAGTCCGGTTACGGTTCTGCTGTCTCCTTTGTCACACGAACAACTGAATTGGTACCATTGGCATAAGCTTGTGTGAAGCGGCTTAAAGCCTCGCCTACTGGACCGAGGCAAAGCATTAAATTTCATTTTTAATACTAGTATTGACAACCCCTGGGGTAGATAAATTGTTCGAAATTAATTCTACCACTTCATCTCATATCCACATCCTTTTTTTCAGTCTACTAAGCATGTCTTTTTTTTTTTTTTTTTGACTGGTGTCTTTCTTCCAAACTCATCTCACCTTTCATTCAGACACGCCTGTGCTTCCATGGCTTTTGTACCGTCCATGTGCATACAGAGGTGTCTCATGCGACGCTGGTACAAAGCTTATGTGCAGATGCTCTTTCAGCTGAAGACTCTAGGTGTTGAATGATTAAAGAGTTGTTGCACTTTTAAATATTGATGCTTGAATAGATGCCTGGAGAAAGACGAAGCTTGGCTCAGATCTGAGACTGGGATGTGAAGACACCAACTGCTTGTCCCCGGGGTGGAATAGTGGCGTACTAAGATTTTGTGTTTGGCCTAAATTGAATTTAAGGAGGTCTTCGTAAGCCATTTAATGTTTTAGAGTTGTCAAAAAACTGATTTAAGTCTCAGCTACTTTTACAGTCTCTTTAGTTTGGTGTGCTATGTTTTATATGTTTATTTAGACAGTCTGGACTCCACGGTCCTCTTTTCTTAATGTCGCTAAAGTTTTGCTGCTGTGGGGATGCACGATATAGGAATTATTGGCCGATATCCGCTATTTTTATGCTTCTGTCTGCTGATGCCGCTAAATGAGGAAGGCAGAGTCGAGCGCGAGTGCAGGCAGAGTTGAGCAAGATATTTTGCTCGCCAAAGTTCCACTGCACGCTTAGAATTTTAACACAAAAAGAGCGCCATAGCTCTGACATTTCTAACACAGCAGCAAGTCAAGCTAGCGTGAATGCAGAGTCGAGTGAGGGCAGAGCATTTACAGCTTAGTGCGCAACATTTTAAGAAAAAGTCTGTGTGTGCGTGTGACACTTCATGTGCACTACCTACAGTGCCTGACAAAAGTCTGGTCACTTAACCAAATTGTAGGAACAACAAATAATAACTTGACTTGTAGTTAATCAGTTGGAATCAGAAATGGCTTATAAGAAAGGCAAAGCCCTCTAGATTGTGCTTATTATACCAAAATAAAGTTTTGCATCATTCATTGAGTTTTATCATTTAATTAGGACAGAAAGGTCGAATTTTGCCTGGACAAAAGTCTTGTCATATACAAAAATAATGTAGAAATTATACATATACTTTATTTAGAATACACATACATGCTACAATAACATCAGAACATAAAGTCATGGTGCCTTGGAAAAAAGAATTAATAACGTGTATGACTTCCATAAGCTTGGAGGACCGCATCCATACGTCTTGGCAATGACTGAAATAACTTGTTGACGAAGTCATCTGGAATGGCAAAGAAAGCAGTCTTGCAGGACTCCCAGAGTTCGTCAAGATTCTTTGGTTTCATCTTCCAAGCCTTCTCCTTCATCTTACCCCAGACATGCTCAATAATGTTCATGTCTGGTGACTGGGCTGGCCAATCCTGGAGCACCATGATCTTCAGTTTCAGGAACTTCAATGTGGAGGCTGAAGTATGAGAAGGAACGCCATCCTGCTGCAGAATTTGCCCTCTCTTATGGTTTGGAATGTAATGGGCAGCAAGAATGTCTTGATACTTCAGGCTGTTGATGTTGCCATCCACTCTGCAGATCACTCAAACACCCCCATACTGGATGTAACCCCAAACCATGATTTTTCCTCCACCAAACTTGACTTTTCTGGGTGAACCTTGGGTCCATGCGGGTTCCAACTGGTCTCCTGCAGTATTTGAGGCATTTGGTATGCAGTTCAATGGATGATTTGTCAGAAAAATCAACCTTCTGCCACTTTTCCACTGTCCATCCTTGCTGCAAGCTGTGGGCCTTGGCAAATTCAACCTGACCATGTGCAAGCTCACATCCGCTAAGTGAGGCAACCATGCAATTTAGTTAGTTAAAAAATTTACATGTGATGAAAGAGTTGAGCGCGAACAGACAACTTATTTTTCTTGCAAACATTCCACGGTGTGCTCAGATTTTTGGCACAAAATAACGGCATACATTTTAAGACGGGCAGTATAAAATCTGACCTTGGGACTTTGGACATACCTGGCACAAGCATTACCTTTTCAATTATTGAGCAATTATTTCAGCAATTATTTAAGCAATTATTTCAATATTATCGTCCATCCTTACTTCTAACTGTTAAACTACCAAGTGGCCCTCTCCTATGGGCGCAAAAGTAAAAGCAGGATAGAGTCAGATGTTAGGATCGAACCCATGTCATTTTGGTCAGTAGGCAAAGTCCAGCTGTTCCCAAAGCAGGATGTGAAGTTTCAAGGTTTGTTCCTTTGTCGTTTCAGGTACCGTAGCGAAAAGATGACGATGAGCTACGCCGAGTACATCGCCCACCGCCAGCACCACCACTACCAGAACGGCATCGGGCACCCGCTCCCCCCCTACAACCATTATTCCTGACAGCGAGCCGCATGACCAGTCACTGGACCTCTCGGCGGACCTCTTCCCGGGAGAGCCTGCCCCCTCGTGGTCTAGCTATCTCTACTACTGTACCATTTTATGATGATAGTTTCCGTTGCCGTGCCGGCGGTCTCTGTGACGGCGGCGCGGCAGCGGGTGGCAAAGAAGCACGATTGATGCGACAAAAGAAAAAAAATTTACAACTCATTTAATTTTCTCCTTTTTATCCTTTATATTCATTTAGTTTTTGCAGCATATATATCGACCTATAACCCCCTTTTTCTTATCTTTTTTTTTAAAGCAAATAAACAAGTTCTAGTTTTTCTTTCCAACAATCCTAATCAGGTTTTTGAGTCTGTGGATGGAAATAAGTCATATTAAAAAAGCGGGGTGGGGGGTTAGCCGTGCGGAGTGTGCTAAGCTAAGCTGTAGGTTGGGTGAACACTACACCGTTTTTGCTCAGGTTACGACTGGCGCTTGGTTCTTTTTTTCTCCTTCTGCAGTGACGTCTGCCACACTGAAGCGACAATCAGTGGGGTTTCTAACACCTAACAACCGTCGTGTGTGACGTTATACGCTGTCAACTGCACACATTTTCTGACATAGATGTGCTTTGGAGAGGACAGCAGTCTAAGGGCATGATAAAAAAAAAAATGAATAACTTGCTATGGGAGTGTGTAAGTTAGAGGGGAATCCAGGTTCAGGAGAGGGGTTTCAGCACAAACCCTTCCGTAGCTGATCATAAATGCCAAACATCATGCATAATTTTCTGTGTTCTGTGGAAAAAAGCTTGAAAATCCAGGATATTAATCAGTGGTTTAAGGGTTAATAACTTTCCACCCCCCACCGTACACGCTGTAACCGGGGCTAAAGTAATGTAGTGTCCACTCTGCCTTTTTTCCAGGGCTGTTTCTTCGCATTTTTTGCTTTTATTTCTCATTTGTTGCTTGTGACTGTGTGTGTGTGTGTGTGTGTGTGTCTGTGTGATTGAAATGTAGTTGACCAGAGGTTGAGGGATTTCTCTCTTCTCCTCTCTGTGCAGTTCCTCAAAAAAGATTTTGACTGTTGTGAGGGGTGATGTTTATAATTCGTGATTCATAGTCGTCGTGGGTTTTTAGGGTTATGCTATGTGACCGTGAAGCTGGCCAAAGATGGACTAGCATATTCTTTATTATTTTTTCCCTCCTTTTCCCGTGTGGTGTTAGACGTGTGTCAGTGTGTGGGTAAATTCGTCAGAAAGAAACCGCTATATTGAATTGCGCTATTAAACGAGGCAAACATTTTTGGCGCTATGCCAGGGAGAGCCGTTCTCGGTATTGTTGGGCGTTTTATGTGATCGCATTTGATCGAATCTTTTCGGCTTGGATAAACAGTCAAATTTTCATTTTTGTTCTTTTTTCCCCCTTATGTTCTGTTTTCAGCATTCAAATATCGCAAACGTGAAAGTGATAGCGAGGACGTGGTGAGAAAAGTGATGATTGGCATCGGCTGTCTGACACACACACCCACACGCACTTGTGGTATTACCTTTCCCTACTCATCGTTTTCTAAAACCTTTTCTTCGATCACACGGAGAGGGAAAAACCTTTGCAGGAGACTTAGTTCAAACAACAGGGACAAGCTTAAGAAAAAATAAGCCATAAATCTCTATTTAATGCATGCTTCGTCAGGGTGGTTGCTCGTTTTTTGTTGTTCGGTTTTTCTCCCAAAAAAAAAAAAAAAGAACTGGGGATTCGTTTACCTAAAGCTGGAACCTGCACCCCTCAAGGCTGCTGTTGTCGAGATGTTTGACCAGAAATCGTAGTTTCGTGTTGTTTTTTTTCCACAATCGGAACCTGCGGAGGAATCGGCTCCAGAGCTTTCTGGATGGTTTATTTTTTCCTAACCAAGTTACACTGTGGCTCGTCTGGTCAGTCCGTTTTCTCGTTTTTTTGGAGCCGACCCTTCCGCAGCATCTGAAGCCGTTACCTCACCTTTGAGACGTTCACACCAAACCGCCGTGACACCTCATGACGCTTGGCACGAGCGACGTTTACACCGCCATACCAGCGCCCCAAAACAAACAACAAAAAAAATCGCCATATCGGTTAAGACCGTTCACGATCGGTTTCCGAAAAGATTTCCATCTCTCAGCTCTGCCATGAAATGCTGGACTCGAGTCATGTTGTTTCGAAAAGATTTCTGTACCTCTGTCTATTAAAGTTGATAACATCTCGTCTACCTTTAGGGTGGAGGAGTTTTCCGGGGCGAGTTTTTCTGTCATACATAGGGTTTTTTTTTTTTTAAAACCACATTTTTATCATTAGAATGGCTCACTCGTATTTTTTGTGTTGGGCTTATGTTTGGTGTCGTTCTATACACCAAGCCTCCTGTTCTCAGTTGTTGAGGGAGGGTCAGATTTGATGGGAAATTTGGACCGCTGTCGTCTTTTACGGAGAAAGGCCAGAATGCTTTCACTGTAGGAGGACTGACTTCTCTTTCACTTTTTTTCATATGCAAAATGTTAAGGGCTTTTGGTGTTCCATCCACAGTCATCCCCATCTCCTTGAGAGGTTTTACAAAAACAAATACCATTTCAGTTGTGTTGCCTTAAAAGATGGTTAAAAAACAACAACATGGACCAGAAAAGTGTTGCCCTGAAGGTTCAGACTTCTTACTTTTGTGGTGGTGTTGGGGACCGAGCTCTCTCCTTTTCACATCACAACTTTAATTTTTTGCACTAACAAATACGATGGTCAGCAACCTCCAAGCCTTTATTTTTGGTCAGCATTAAGAGTGACGCTTGTCTTTCTTTTGCACACTCGATTCATTTCTTTGTAGCCTCCCGTGGGGGCTACCTGTGACTGTTTCTCTGCTCCAGCGTCTTGTTAAAAAAAAAAAAAAAAATCCCACTCGGTTGAACGATCAGGCCACTACTTTTCTGGTCCATGCTACAAGCACAGCACAAACTGAATCATTATTTTTTACCCCCCGTGCTGCAAAACCAAGTACACCAACTCTTTCACATACATGACCTAACTAATGTATACACACATTGTAATACATTTGTTGCATGTATGTACAGAAGACGTCCTGTTTGAAACCATGGCATGCTACGTATCACTGCTAGATACTCGATGGACAAGAGGAAGAGGAATAAGAAGAAAAAAAAGACTATAAAATGGTGCTACTGGACCTCATCGTCGGGGGGTGGGGTGGTCGCAATTTAAATGTGACTGGTCATGCGGACTCATTGATCATATCAATTATTCTTATCCTTGATATATGCAGATCTGTTTTACAGTTTTAATGTTTTTTTCCGTTCGTTTCCTACTAGTGTAAGAATTGAAATTTCCTGCAGGTTTGAAAGGACAAGGAGTCACAAGTCTACCCCATCCTTCCCTCATGGCCTGGGGGGAAACAAATCAAACGGGCATACGCTTCTCATCCCGTCTTGTCTTGAGGTGGATAGGTAGGACAAAAAACCCCATCCCCCCATCGTCGTCTTTTTCTTTTTTACATTCAATTTGTTGACTAGGTTATTTTACAGTTTAGGTCCCTATCATTTGAAATTAGTGCTGGCTTCACTAGCTGTATTAGCGGCCAAAACGAAACCACATTTCTGCATGAACGCACTGTTTGAGATACTCAAGTGCACGTAAGAAGTCGTAGGCCGTTAAGGACATTGCCATAATGTTAAGAAAATGCTGCTTTTCTTGTTGTACTGTCGGAGCCAGCCAAACCTTTGCCACGTTGTGTCAAGACGTGGCAAAGCCAGGGGCTTTCTAGTGGAAAGTGTAGAGGTTTTGACATACTTGAAGGCTCATCTGAGTGTCAGTGAAGGTTGAAAATGCACTTTTGGGAGACATAAGGTCACGTCTGTGGTCCCCGGCACAAGTGGTTGCTGGACCCAAAAAACACTTGGAAGCTTAACAAAAGACTGACGATTTGTCCTACTTCTGCAGCTTTTTAAGTCGAGATGAGTTGAGAGTATGCTCGTTGGTGGCCATTTCACTCCATTCTGCCCCCTGATTTGGAACTTGTTTCCTTTCTTTCCCCCAGTTGTCCAAGACACTTGGGATTAAGTCTGTCCGTATTTACAGCCGTTTGACTCCAAGCAAAGTCCTCACCCAAGAAAGGTTTAGTTCATGTTCCCTTTTTTTGGTCCCACACCCGTTTGGAATGTGAAGGCCTCACGTTACCTTTGTGTGTTCGACCGAACCAAAGATGCCTCCAGCCATGTCCAAATGCTGCTCTCGAGACCTGCCTTCCTGTCCTTCCAAAAAAAAAAAAAAACCAACACCCCTGCAAGAGAAATGTCTTTTTTCCTTGTTTGTTCATTTTCTTTTAGTCTTTTTTTAAAAAAATAATTTTTGTACGATTTCTAACTTTCTTTTAGTTTTTTTTTTAGCAACCTAAGTTCAATGAGTTGTCATTGTAGCCGTCTTCGGACTGTGTAATACTAGGTTGCACATTTTGTTATTTTGTTTTTTTTTTCATTGTTATTGTTGTCTATTTTTAAAAAAAAAACAAAAACCCCATAGCGTGCCTCTTAGATTCATGGGTTTCTTAATGTGTTTTTTCCTAAGACCAGCAGTTATACTTTATATGAAAGATGCGTTGATCCTTATTTTTAAATGCCATTCAAAAAAAGAAAAAAAAAAGGAAAAAAAGAAGAAGCCTCTTTTCTTTACTCTGGACCCAGTAGCAGCACTGGTATACAATCGCACTGATAGATAAAAGAAAAAAAGTATAAATAATAATAAATGACATGAATAAGAACTACAATAAACTTGTGTTTGTTTGAAAACGTTTTGTAAGAAAACAGACAAAGAAAAAGCTCAAAAAAGGAAACAAAATGACTGTTTTTGTACATCGAAGTTGATTCTTTTCAAAAAAAATATTTTGGATCTAGTTTATAAATTATTTTAGTGGTTTTCTATGTTCTGGAACTTGGAGTATTGGACATGCAACACACTGATCGACGATTTGTGCAGCGTTGGCACAGCGGCACCGGGGTTGCCTGGCGTAGCCCCTCATACCCACACTTTTCCTTTAATTCTTTCTATTTTTGAGTTTGGATTCTCTCTCTGCTTTAGTAACTTGAAATTGTTAATTAAAGAAACGATGAAAAAACACACCCCTCCCCTGTAGAACTAGACCCTTCTCTCCTTCCCCCCTGAATTTGCTGTTAGTGTGATGAAGAGACTTGAAATGGGCATTTATTAATAGTATGGCTCCAATAAAAAACTACAAAATGACAAAACCAACAAAAAAATGTGTGTGGGGGGGAATCTTATATATAGATGGGTTATCAGTGGGTATGTGAGCTATGGCTGTGGCGATGATAATGTAGTTTTAAACATTGTTATTACCTTTTAAATCATTTATCCAATAAAAATTCTGAAAGAACATTTACTGTTGTACGTTGTTTTTTCCCCTTCCCACTATGTTAAACGTTGTGAAGACCTAAATTATGTATTTTGTGCTGATTGTGTATTTCCTTGGAACGGACCTGCAAATGCTTGCTCTTAAACCATAATATTTATGAATATTTCCTGTGTCAACAATGTATTTTTATTCTGAAATATAAGCCAGTTTTATATGAACCGGATGGGTTTAGTAAGAAATGACAAGTTTTTAAGACGAACTTTATTTTTTAACACAGTACATTACAGTTCACTAAAATGTACATCAAAAAAAATCCCTTTCTCACTCACTTTCCAGCCTTTCAGGCAGGAGATTTTGGATTCCACAAGTACCAGGCGAGGTGCAGTTAAAAGAACTCAAATATTACGAACATTGAATGTTTAGTGGAGTATTTTCGTTTGTTTGACCAGACTCGGTGCATGAAGAAAGGAAATGGAGTGATGGATGAATTAAAGGTAAACTACATGACCTACTTAATTCCACACCGAAACAACGGCCCTGAATCTGTAATGGAGTGCGGTGTTTTTTGTTTTTTCTTGTTGTTTTTTTTTAAAGAAGCCTCCAGACACCAAAATCAAGTTTTGCTTAGGAGTAGAGGAATTGAGTTTCTGTTGTATTATGGCTCTTCAGGACTAATGTCCAATTCCCTAAGAGGGTTAAGAAAAGCTCGTTGTTAAAGCAGGAATGTTTGACGTTAGCTCCGAGTTCACCTCATTTAACAAACCGGATTCCAAGCCATCTAATTAGCTAGTTAGCAAGCCCTTGATTAGCCGAATTGGAGGTGAGTTTGGTTCTTGGCTTTTTCAGTAACTGTGAGGACGTTTGAGAAGGTGTGAAGGGTATATCTTCACAGTTTGGAATTTTTAAAAAACGTAGCACAATCAATTGCGGTGACGGAGTAACCACATACACAGAGTCCGACGCCCGGTAGTTTCCTTTCATGTTTATATGGATTACGCGCAAAACGTTTTTAAAAATGATGCCTTAACATCGCGACAAGAACGTTAATATTTATACCTTAAAATGAACGCATGTTCCTGAATTACAAAAAAAGAGTATCTATGGAAAAAACAACTTTCCCTTAAAACGTTCAACGTAGACCACAGCTACATATCTGAATGCTAGCTTCTCTTCCCTTAGATACATGGAAAAGGTACACTTGTTAACGTTCATAACCAATAAAACTAAACGTCGTATCCTTCAGGTTAATCGAGGCTCTGAACTTCCGTTCCGTCTCGGGAGTGAGTAACAATGAAGATTTGTCATACCAAAAGCTGACTATTTACATCGCAAAAAGCGAAGGTGGACAGGAGAAGGCTTTGAAAGCACCGCAACCTCTCTGACACAAACACAACATTGTCACAAATGTTTTCCACACGTTCACTGTGACACGAGTTTGAATAAAATGGCAACGTTTCCTGTTCTTTAGGGAGCCGTACTAATCACAAAAAGGGCTCATTACTGTTCGATGAATGTAACCAAAGAAGGCAACTTGAGAACGAAGCGTCTTGTTAATTTACCAAGACTTCCGTTTGAGAGAGAGAGAGACAGTAAAAAAAAAAAAAAACAGGTGGTGGATAGAAGCAAGGCAAGTTGTGCACGCTTGCTGACCTTAACTTTTTTTTTTAAAACAATAAAACACTGACCTATAGTGACTTTCCCCTTAAGAGATGAGGGGGCTTCTCATTAGCAAAGAAACTAAAAAGACTTATAACAGACAAGTGTACAGGCTGAAATGTCGACAGAACTCCAGTACGGGACGGCGAGCCTCCGTTAGTCCACCTTCTTGCTGCGCAGACGCACCGAGTCCAGCAGGTGGCGCGCTGTAGGAGCGGTGTGGTGCGCCAGCAGCGTCAGCGCCTTGCCGTGCACCAGCGTCAGCAGGGTCTGGTGTCCCGTGGCCCACACGCGGTACCACGGCCCGTAGAAGGGATCCGACACGGCCGGACACAGCATGTTGTTCAGGTTCACCTCCGTCACCTGCACATGATCCAAACAGACGAGCCGTGTCATAAAATATAGATTATATCAATCATACCAAGCTATTTTAAGATTTACATGGCGAATATATAGTCATATAATTACTGCCACGACTTGCTCTTGTTTCCCAATGTCCAATATCTAAATTATTGTATGACATATATATAAAACCACACTGGGTCACTATAAACCCTTAAGGACTATTTTTGTTCGCTCTCTAGCAGCGCTTCTTTCTGAGAACATAAGTCCTGATAAACCTTTGCTACTTGTAATAATTAATGTTCTGTCTATTTATTTATATCTGTGTATTTCTATATAAAAATTCTAAAACTATTTTAGTAGTTAATTTAATACAGACGCATGAAAAGGGCATCGGTCCCAAGCCTAATCCGTACTGTATGGTAGAAATGTTATATCTAACCCTCAGTTCATTTTTGCATTGCTAATATATAGACTAGTAACTCTCTCCACTGTCGTACATATCTACAAAGAAGATTTAATGAAAATTAACAAGCAAGTCTGTAGACTTCATGCTTGATGGGAGAAAAAGGGAACACAGTCATGTTACTTTTGCCTATACAGTTTGCAACTGGCACTTTCCAGTTGGAGTTCGAGCTAAGGCCCCAGCTGGAAATGACTAGTGCGATTACTAAAATGCGTGCGTGCGCGTGTCTTACCATTCCCAGGCCCTGCAGGAACACAAAATGGTAGAGGAAGAGGATTCCTGTGGACAACAGCGCCCACCACATGTCACACAATGGCTCTGGCTTGTACACACCTAGAAGCAGGTAAGAAATAAGGGAGGTTAAAGGTCAAAAATATCATCTGTGCAGTTATGAAACATCAGTACAATAGTTTGTTAGTGACAAAAAGTGCTTCCCCATTATAACGTCAAAGACGTGCCATGTTGACTGCTAAGACAATGCATTATTCTCCCTGTGTATATGACACAATGCACTGTAGGCAGGCTGAATTAAATGACTGCATGTCTCACAAGGGCTGAACTCGAGGGTGTGTGTGTGTGTGTGTGTGTGTGTGTAAAATCATGTGTGCATGATAGAGATGAATAAGTCTATTGTTCACTATATGCAAATGTACACATACTCTCAACCCAAGAAGCATTTGCACTGCATCAACACACAGAGCCTCCTCATCTTAGAGTCACTGCAAGCTCTCAAACGTCACTCTTTTCTCCCTCCTTCAATTCTTCCTGTAAGTGCTTCTGTCATCATTCTCTTCCTCCCTCCTCCTTTCCTGCCCTCAGTAGCATGACCTGGGCGTTCCATTTGGGGAACGAGGAGAAGTGACTCATGAGGCACAATGTTCAATTTGCTCACATTCACACACACACAAGGATGGCTGAAATCAGAGCAGGCTGTTTAAATGCCTTCACGCCCTCTCCGAGCAGAAAGAAAGAAAGTTTTCTATGTTCTACCTCGAATGATTGCACCCATTACGTGTCAAATAATCCAGAAATATGACAGCAACTAATCTACAAATTCAGCTTTTACCCACACACAGATAAACCAAAGACCTTTCAAGTTACATTTCACACACACAACATATTGTACATATAAATACATAGATTGATAAACAGATGGCTAGATAGACAGGAGATTCTATAGACATAGACAGATGGATAAACATACAGTACGAACAGACATATATATAAATAGATAGACAAGAGATAGACAAACAGAAAGATAGATAGACAGACAGACAGATGGAGAGATGGAATAGATTATAAGGTGAGAATTGAGTATCTAGCTTAATCCTCATTTCCCCAAATTGATGGAATATTTTTGTGGCTTTTGGTGAACACTTTTATATGTCAGGGTCGGTCCTCAATACAATGTTTTAATAGAAATGTTTCAACATTTATTTTGGAAGCTTAAAGAAGGAAAAGATTTACCTTGTCATTACTGGGGATAACGTTAGGTGTAGCAATAGTGTTATTTACACCTAGTCATTAGGATAGCAAGGTGAGTGTGTGGTCCTACAGATGTGGTACTGACATGCTCCGATACTGTAGAAGTTCACGCAGTAACTGTGGCTGACCACTAGATGGCAGCAAGATGCTGTTCCTCTTCACACCAAACTGACATTTCTCACATAATTCTGTCTTAATTCAGCCATTTTCCTGACTCTGTATCTCTACTGTACGCAAATCATTAGAGGTCAGTTCCACACCACCAGTACGACGAGCTTTGTTTTAAACTTTTAAACAGATTTACATAGTGAGTGTGTGAGCTGCAGTCTGCAAACAGCAGGGCTGTGGTACGTGTTTGTTTTTTTGTGTGTGTATTTGATGATTCTTGATAAGTGTGCTTGAGGGTGACAAGCTCCTACTCGCTGTAGTGGACTATAAAGCTCACCTCCTTTTCTGAAGAGGTAGATGGGCACCAGGTAGAGCATGGAGTGCTGGATATAGTAGATCTCCTTCTCAAAGGGAAGCTGGAACGATAAGAATGAGTGCTTTTAGAAAAAGGTATACTGAAAAACAAATTGCCCACGTTTTTAAACTTAACGTGGTCTGGTATTTCTTTTAGAAGCATTACAAATTACAATGGCATATATAAGAGGGATAATTTGTCAGTTTTCATTTTTATTTGACAGTAACAAGGTCAGCCTTAGAACATACAAAATACATTATGAGTGTGGCTGCATACACTTTATTAATAAACTATAATAATAAATAATACCATAAAATAAATATATAAAAAGATTTTTTATATCACGTCAGATTGTACTGTTTACAATTTGGTTCCTCTCTGCACTGATGTCAGTTTGCATAAACAACACATTCAAAGTGTTCCAATCTGTTGAGGTGTGTGTGTGTGTGTGTGTGTCTGTATTTATGATAATGTGAGGTAGGAGGCATGAAACCCACAAACTGTGGTGAACTTGAACACACGCAAAGACTTGTACACACACAATTCTACTAAGCCAACAAAACGAAAGTGGGACAGGCATTTCATCTGTTCATGCCCAAACTATACAGCCTGAGACTGGAGCCAATTCTCCATACACAGCATACTTCATACCTCCCAACACATGTTGTAGACTAACTTGAAAACGGCTTTGTTGCATGTTATTTACTTTTTTACTTTTAACATATCACACCACAGGCCTAAGTCACTTCAACACCTGCTTGATTTACAACTTGTGTGTACCATTACTACTTCTATGTAGCTTCTAATTTACATGTGATACCTCTTTGTCAAAATGCAAATACACAACACCTACTTTATGAAGGACACCCAATTAAAAATTACCGTTCCTGTGTAGAT
This sequence comes from Distichodus sexfasciatus, assembly GCA_032718565.1. Taxonomy (NCBI): domain Eukaryota; kingdom Metazoa; phylum Chordata; class Actinopteri; order Characiformes; family Distichodontidae; genus Distichodus; species Distichodus sexfasciatus. The sequence goes on along the minus strand of JAVGVS010000026.1, from coordinate 2,269,188 downwards.
ACCATGTAGGTGATCTACAAAATTATGAAGTGTGTATCAGGTCCAGTATCATTCTCTGATATTTTACACATCATTATAACACCTGGACTGAAATCTCACACTTCCTAATAGTGGTGTAACCGTAGATGTCCTCATTGATACCTCAAATCAAACATCATCAACAAGCCCATAGCTTCAATCTAAAGTGAAACTGTATCTTAGCAGACTGTAATGTCAGCAAATATCAAATGTGACCCGAGATCTGCCGTAATGAGTCGGAAGTAGGCATTCTATTTATTTAGATATGGGCTGATTATGTTGAAAAACATCCCAAAAATATCGTTGTTTCTTTTTTGGAGACCAGATTAGTTTTGAAGACCTTTTCTTTCATATAAGACCAAAAAAGAAAAATCGATATTTTTGATGTTTGTCAACATAATCGGCCCGTATCTAAATAAATAGAACGCCGACTACCGACTCATTACCGCAGATCAGGTCACAAATATTTGTCCACTGAATCAATATTATATTGTATCATGATGAAACTTGTGATTTACACCTCTATTTTCCTCCAATGCTAAAGAAAGTGGGCAAGTCAGAGTGTTGCACCTAGAATAAGGCACCATTGAGGGCGACTCCGCTGTTGGCATTGTTGGAAAGTGACGAGTGACGACTCGCTGCCTATCTGCTGCAGATCAACAGGCTACAGAATAAACAGGCCCCAGGATCAGCAGAGGCTTTGTCTGAGCAGAGGCCTGGAACGGCTGAGCGTTGCCATTTTCATGGTACTGCAGACATTTTCTTGCATGAAGCTGGATTTCAGAATAATTATAATTAATTGAAAATTGTAATGAATCCAAGACACTCTCTCTTCCCAGAAAACACACATGTAATGTTTGCCCAACGATGATGCATCATATCCAATGTGGTAAACAACTGTACACTTCAATAACCTAAAGAAATAGTGTTGGATGATAATATTGAGGTCATGCTGCATCGCTAAAATCTAGGTGTTTATTTTGTGAGTTTCCATAAATGTGCCAAGCAGGCATTATAACAGCCTTATAGGGACGCTCACAAAATCCAGAGTGGTGCAGTGGATAAAACTTTTTGGTTGGTGACCAGAAGATCATTGGTTCAAAATCCAGTAGAGCCTAAAATCCAACAACTGGTGCCTGAGCAAGACTTTGAACCCAAAGCTTCTCCAATAAGACAGTAACTAACTGTAACTATGCTTTCTGTGTGCTCAAAAACAACAAAAGCATGAAAAATATCGTAATGGAGATTCCTTCTTATAGTCAAGATACGGAAAGAGAACCTTAATGATGGTGCCTCAGCAGTAGTCCTGGTCTCAGTGAGCTGAAATTATTAAGCCATGAATGTTGTCTCTATGACAAAAAGTGGGAGGAAGAAGAATAGGAGGAGGAAGAAGAAGAAGAAATAATGAATAGAACAGGGTGATGGTACCCAGCAATCACAATGATGACATGATGAATGTAGGTTGATGACACTGAAGTTTTGCCTCCAATGTTTTGCATAAATATATTTAGCAGGAAATATATGTATACGCTCACAAACACAGTGGCACAGTGAGTGGTCTGAGTGAATGAAACTCTGGGGTTGGTTACCATAAGATTGGAGGTTTGAATCCCAGTCAGCCTAAAAGCCACTGTAAATGTAATAAGGAAATGGAAGAAGCTCTGGATAACAGCATCTGATAATGTAAAGCCACAAACAGCCACTAGCAACCAAAGTTGCCTCTTATTCCTGGTGACAGATGTGAGACTTCAGCTGCAGGCTGGCAATGATAGCAGATGCAAATGAACCTGAAGACCTCCCTACGGTCATTGGGACCTAAAGCAGAGTTCCTTATAGGCCATCTGCCTCTTTGCCCTAAGCACACTGGCGAATGGCGAGTTCTCTACATTTAACATAACAAATTCTTGTAATTGGGAGAGAGCACAAAATGTGCACTGCAGCCCAAGCAGCAAGCCAGCTGTTTTGATAGATAGTGAGTATATTAAAGCACTTGCTTGAAGAAGAGCGCTTATTGTGATTGCTGGGTTTTCTTCATTATTATTTCTTCTTCTACAGATAAATGGGTGTGTAGGGTTGATTATTTGCCTGGATTTACTATTTGGCCAGAGATGGACTGATGTCAGTAAAATGTAAAAGTAAATGTGGGATCATTAATAAGAGTGAAGAAGAAGTGTTGTTAATTTCTAATTTCCGTTTTAATTTGCAGTCTTATGAACAACCATGGTACATTTCACTACATGTTATGTAGGGGTGCACGATTCAGAAAATCTCAAGATTCGATTCGATTCGATTCTTGGGATCACGATCCGATTCAAAATAGATTCACGGTTCTTAAACAATTCACGAATCAGAACTGATTCATGATTCATAAACGATCCACAATTCACAATACATGTATGAATTTGTTTCCAATCTGGCTGTGGCAGATCAACAAAAACAATCACAATGATCAAAAAATCAAATGTAGTTTACTAATTGTTTCCCTGGCTTACAGCTTTACATAAAAACAAATATTCTCACGCTACAATTTACACTGATCTTCAGCATCAAGTACATTTTTTAATACAACTAGCACAATAGTATTTTATAATCTGAATGAGGTTTAAGTTTATTGCCACGAACGTCACATACTAGGAATTTGCCTTGGCTCTGTTTGGCGTGCACTGTGCGCTTTTGTTCACTCCTTACTCTACATAGTGGGAGATTTTCTCTCATTTGCGGGCATCAGGGAGTCGCTATCAATATGTGGATGACTTGGGATGTCTGTATTAAATCTATATTAACATGCGTGTGATGAGTAGTAGGTAATAAACGCTTTAGCGACTTCGATCTATTTTATTTGTAAGTCCTATATTTGTATTTTAGCCAAATATGATATTGTGTAACATGTACTGTAGCGTATGACACATTTTATGAGTTTACATAAACAGGAGCATTCAGTTTCACACGTTACAAAAAGGAAAACAGAAGTGTTTTCCTTTTTGTAACGTGTGAAACTGCAGGGACGCATTTTTCGGCATAACACTGGCACTGCTGAACTGATGCCTCACCCCACCATGTTAATCATGTTGTGCAGGTTAACTTACATTCGCACCGTAACAATGTGATTTCATTACACCGACAACTCAGAATACTGTGAAATTCATTTTTATCAATTTTCTTCCAGAGATTAGCGTGAAAGGTAGGATATGGCACACCCCTAGTGTGTGTGTGTGTGTGTGTGTGTGTGTGTGTGTGTGTGTGGATGGAGCTCCACCCTGCGCAGTAGAGAGAGCAAAGGAGAATTGTAAACGCGTGACCACATAGGAGCAGAGATGACATGCCAATCAAAGATGAAAAACATAAGGCGATTTCGTTTGTTTAATAAAAGGATAAGGTATAGAGCTGTTCTATAATAAAGGTGACCTTAAATGACTTATGTTGTGGACTCGTGTCGGGGAAAATGTAAACTAGTGCCATTATGTTAGTTGAAAAAAAATATGAATCAATTTGGAATGCATGAATCGATTTTGAATCGGTAGAGAAAGAATCGTGATTCGATTTGATTTTTTTCTGCACCCCTAATGTTATGCTTGTATAATTATGTATTTGACGAATAAAGAGTATCGAATCTCAGACTGATGTTGGTGAAGGGTGTCATCTTCCAGTCCCCAGCCCCAGTAACGACCGTTGGTTCGCACCTCAGTAGGGGTCGTCATGAAGAGAACCAGATGGTCTCTGAGCAGCAGACTAACACCTCCAAACCTAATCTTACTCCTGCATCTGAATGAAGCTCATGGTCACAGCTGGTTCCGTTTGTAAAGATAATTGGGCAACAGTTAGGCTGGATGCCTTTATGATTTGTCATTTTCTACAGGCAGACAGTTATCTGTAGGCTAATCTCTGAGAGCTTTGCATACCCCCAGGACATTTGTTTGGTTTGTGAAGAATTCCATTGTCTGCTGTTGCTGGAACCAGCTGAAGCTAACTAAGGAACCGTCTAATGGGCTTTACATTAGAAAAACACCACATTTTCTTTGACACATTTGTACAACACATCCTAAGAAGCCAATTAGGACCCAAATCTGTGAATATGCTTTCAGGCAGGTAAATATGGATGGATGTTGGTACAAACAAAAATGTTTTTCATAGGATTTTATAGCAAATACAGGATATACAGTTTTCATTCGCATTACATCTAATTCACACACCTAACATTAAACAAAAGGTGGACAAAAATCGAGAAATTTGACATGTGTAACATGTACATGACTGTCAGCATGCACTAATTTTTGGTCCTTTCATCCTGAAATAAAGTGATGATGCACTCAACCGTGACTGGCAACGTCCAGATTTACTGTACCGTGCAATCAAATAAGTTTTACAGTATGTTTATTTCTTAAAGCAGATCAGGGAACAGTAGGAGAATCATGGGTTGCACGTTGTGTAACCGTTTTACATTCTGTAGGTCTAGTTGTGAATGTTTATGGGACTTTTTTATGATGTTGGAAAGAGCAAGAAGGGAGCAAGAAAAAGGACTACAGAGCATAATATTGGTTGGATATTACTGGATCTCTTCGATATCTGAATGATATATCTGAGGAAAAGCCGTTTGTGCAGCTTTCTTGATTTGTGTCATTGTGAACCTTGAGAAACCTTGAGGAAAAGTTCAAGAACAAAACAGTTTAATTTGTGGCATGCTATGAAGGCCAATAAAAGTTTCCAAGCCAATTTAGACTGCTACCTACAAGCCTTGGGAAAAAATCCTGTTCATAAGATTTAAAAAAGGCATAATCGAACAGACCAATACTTGCATGGGCTTCCTTATTTATTAGAGACATAGTCTGTTAGGATTTTCTGTTTGTTTTGAATCATTCCATTCGTACATTCCATTAAGACAGCGAATGTGAACATGAACCATTTCCTCCTGGAAGCTTTCCAACAAAAGGAAACCCATTATGGCGAGTTTTTTACTGCTCAAATGGCTTGAGAGGGTGTGGTGCCGATCGGATTCTGGTAATGCACACTACTTACGGACCTGAGAACCATCTCTGAGCTTTTTTTCTCAGCTGTAATAGAGTGGGTGGAGTGCGATTGTCTGTTCTCCAGGTCTTTCCCTGCATTTTCATTCTCAAAATGGCGAGTTGACAAAGGCTTGGCCCAGTTCTGCTATACATTTATAATAAGCCTAATATAGCAGAGATGTGCTTTTCATTGCCAAATAGGCATCAGGTATAAAAGACCTGTGGCAGTTCCAGTCCCCCCCCCCACCAAAAAAACACTTGTCCCTGCTCCCTGCTCCTTTACACTCCTTTGTTACACTGCAGTAACGTATTCCAATTCTCTTGTCTCCTTCTCTGAATGGGCTTTCCATCTTGGGGCACTTAAGCACCAGCAAGAGGTCTTTACTCATAGTAGGTTTTACAGAAGAATAGCAGCAGTCCTTCAAGTTGTACCACTCAGATGCTTTATACTTCATTATTCAAATATTTACATAGAGGAAAAAACAGCAATAATATTAACAATATGTTTCGTTTAGATTCTGCTACAGTCTTAATGCTATACAGTGTTACTCAACTGACCATGTTGTAAAATATCTAAATAATTATTACAGTATTTTATCAATGTTTTTGAGGCATCGTTAAAATAAGTTGGTATTTAAATTTGACCCCAATATCTGTATTTTCTAGTTCATTTAGTTAGCTTTATATCTAACGTGTCCTGGCATTCAGTGAGCACAGGAGGGCAATATACTGTAAATGCTATTAATTAAGGCATCAAGACATATTAAGGCCTTAATTACATCTTCCTCTATTGGTGCTTCCTTACTTGACTCAATCCTTCATAAATGCAGGCATTTTATTTCTATCTGAAAAGTGCTAAAATATTAAGAAACAGTGTTGGTATTTCTTATAAATTTAGCCGTTAAAGGACATATATATTCACTGTCATATTCACAACAGTCATAAAATGGTATGTATATATAGATTATTTCAATATTAGAATATTTGAACACATCAATTAACAACAGGCAACATTTAATTTAAACCTAATACAATTTTTTTAATTCAATCAGATCATCTAAACGTGATAGGCCTCTTTAATTACAGCTCCCTTTTTACGTGACATTAAATAATACAAGTTGATAATTAAAGATTTGACAAGTTATGTCAATTAAGTCCTATATGAACACTATTAGCTTTTTGAGTTTTGCCTTTTAGGACAAAGATTTTTTCTCACACACTTACCAAATTAGTTAATCTATTTACACCTACCTGTATATATTTATTTCTATCTGAAAAGTGCTGATATACACTGATAATCATGAGGAATTTTTTTCAATTACACTTTTTTCAAATAAGGTGAGAAGTGACTTAAAAGCTCTGTGTAGACAATTCTTTCTGAAGCTGACTCGCAGTGAAAGGTAAACTCAAAACCTGTCCTTCAGCAGACAAAAACAAACTCTGTATAGATACTGATTCTATAGAAGTATCTCAAACCAACAAACAGTGAATCACTCATGAGCTCTGGAAAGAACACCAAACAACAAGAGAAGCCCTGAGAGAAAACATGGTGGCGTCTGGAGTGTCAGAACCATTCAATCACACTTAGTGCAGCAAGGACATTTTTTAAGGAAACCTTGGTTTCAAGTGTTAGGTTCAATACATTTCAACCGCACAGGCACAAGAGCTGACAGTCAAAACCAAGACCTGTACAGGAACAACTGAAGCAACGAATTCTGATGCATAATCCGTTCAGGATTTACATAAAATTCTCTGACAGGAATCACAATAACGTCCAGTTTAGTTGTATAAAAGGGCCTGTTATACAACAATGTATAATAATAGACATTTACATTTACATTTAAGTTGCTGAACAAAAAGCACGTTTAAGAAACACAGAAGGACAGGCTGCAGTTAACCTGCTAAAGCAAATACCAAATGACATTTGCCCTCCCGGTTGAGAGCAAGTGTTGTCCAGTAAATATTTGTGTAAGGCATGTGCCAATTTGGGGTTGATACATAGGAGTGGGAACTTGTTTTCAGTGCACATACACACACACACACACACACCAAAAGTGAGGTTTTTACTTGCTGCCATTTCACAGAAAACCATAACTAAAAACTTGGGTATCAGACCAGGAAATTCTAGTGTAATGCATGCTGGAGTTTAGGGTTGGGTAAGAGTTGGAAAACTCCCACGATTTTCGGTCACATTTCTTTAATGGCTAGAGCCCGATCGCCCCCGGAGGCAGAACGGGAAGGCTTTAAATAGTGGGTAAACGTAAACAAACATATGCATGCAGCACATCAACATCACCGATAGATTCTCCGTCTAAAAATCTCAAACAACACATTCCACCTAAACATAACACAATTCCAACACCAAACACATAAATAAACAAAGAACAAAAACACTGCGTAGGTCTACGTGGAAGAAATACAGCTGTAGAATTTATACTACTATGGCTAACCATGCATACCGTATATCATATGAAAGCCCAGACTCCGCAGATTACGCAGGTACGCATGTTTTTTTGGCAAACATGATTTTTTTTTCATGTTCTGCTGTGTTGCATCTTCCTTTATTCTGACCCAGTAACATGTATGCTGATTCCACAGTAATTACCACAGTGTTACCCCAGTGTTAATTCCACAGTGTTACCTTTATAATGATACCAAAAGCATAAAAATAGGCACTGTGGTTGCTGAGATATACACATTTTATTTTGGGTATCTTTTTTAGAGCAAAAATCTGTAATAACAGTCTCAGGGCTTAACAGATTAATTCATGTTTTTGGGGGCATTTGTTCTATAAACAAGTTACTGCAGCAGGTACACACACTTTTGACTGGCCTCTTTTTCAAATTTTGCCACCCTGCCAGACAAGCATTATAAGCACCAGAAATGAAACTTGAATGGAAATCTAGAACTTACTAATCTTGTGTTGACCACTGGGAACAGAAGAGCTAATAAGGCGCCATTCAGCATGTGGACTTGAAGCCTGCAGGAAAAAAAAAACAAGTTACGTAATTGTCAAAAGTAGTCATTAACACTGTTTGTCACCTTAGTGGTCAGTTATTTCAAATGAATTCACATGCATTATGGCGTAAAGTAATATTCTCTAATGTTGGATTGTTCGGATTGAATTGGCTTTCAAGCCTTTTCTAATATGTGTATAAACCTGAATCATTTCATTGCATTAAGCCTGGCCTCCTTCCTATGCCAGTCTTTAGAAATCGCACACACCACAGAACAATGCAGCCCTTTGTGGCGCCTGGATTGACTTGTCTGTGGAATCACCAACGACTTTGTCCATGTGGATTTAGATCCAGCGTTCTGAGTCCCTACAGCAGGGACACAGTGGGGACATAATTTGCATTCAGCTAAGGCATTTGTTGTCACTCTGGACTGTGTCCAGTCCCACCTCTCTGGGCGCGGGTCAAAAACAGCCTGGGTAATGTGTATCTTTGGGCGAATGGGTCATTACGGCCCTAATAACCTTCCTGCTGGTCCTGAAAGAACAAGAGCCCCTAGATTTTTACACTACCGTACTAAACTTAAAGGGGAAATTACATGATTGCTGTGTGCTAAAAAACTAATTTTGTGGGAAAAAAAGCAGAAAAGAGAAAAGGCTGTTTACAGATGTTTCTGCTCATTATACTTGATCTTTCTGTGAGCTGCTATGTTAATGTTAAGCTCCCATAAGGAATGGGCACACTAAACGTCTTTAGTAGGTGGGAAAGAGGGTTGCAGTTGGCTTATTGACAAAAAACACAGCCTGGAAAATTGCAAGCCATGAACAGTGTCTCTACAACAAAAACTGTGGAAGGACTGAAACAAAAAGTGGAAAGAATAATAAAGAGAAGGTAGTACCCAGCAGTCACAATTATGTTCAAACAGTAGGATACCATTTGCTATTAGCTAAATCATAGTTATTTCTTCACATGCAATGAAACACTTTGTAAGGAATTCTAACATAAAGTGCACCTAAAATTGATTTTTTTGTTCATTTGGACATACAGCTTCTTTGTTTGTTGCTATGAAACTGCCAGAAACAGAAAAATCCATCTTACTAAACACCAGTGTTAAATTTAGATTTGCAGACTAAACTCTTTCGTAAATAATCTGTGCCAAATTAGATCCTGCCACGGCGGAAAAAATCTCACAGTCCAGGGCTGCCATGCTTTTTAATCGCATGAATAAGCAGCAGAGAAGCAGCACAGATCTGATCTGAATAGACGGATCCATTTACAAGAAAGCCTCCATTCGGGCATTAAATGGATATTTTTTCATCCTTCCTTGATGTCTCCAGGGTGATGTGGCCTTGACCCAGAATCAGATCTTTCTGCTGTGGGGACCATTCATGATCCCAAAAAGCTGTGCCATAAATCTGATCCTAGACCTGCCCTTTGTAAGGCGCGTTCAGTAGGCGCCGTCTGCCATAACCAATGCCACGGTGGGATTTTCACAAGGTCCCAGAGAGGCCGAATTTGCTCAAAACATCCCTCGATGGTTACAGATCGACCTCCTGAGAGGAATCTCTCACTGCCATGCTCCTCACCCCAGGGAGACGAAATGCAGCAGAGGGAAAATTAACAGAGAGATGACAACCTGGGACTTCTCAACTGGAACACTGCGCATATGTGATACATGACTGTGAAAACGTTTATTACGGAATGCCGAGGGCGCCGTACTTTAATTATGTGCAAGATTTCGCACAGCAGCACTCGTTCATTATTTATCATCTGCCTTCTTTTCTGAGTAAGGTCCGGTCTAATTACACTTGGTGAGAATATGACGATGCTAATTACATTAAATCACCTAAAAGTAGGGATGGGGATGTCATAGCTGATTTGGTGACGGAGAGAGAGAGATGGAGACAGAGATTCTTAAGGGTAAAAACCAATCACAATAATAGTCCGGCATGCCTTTTGCTTTCATTGATATGACACTAATGACATTCCTTGCGGAAGGAAGTCAAGAGCTGTTGAGTGTTTCCACAGCTCCTCGAAATAAAAGCATTACAAGTGTATGAGAGTCTCGTCTCTCACAGTTCTAACTCTACATCACCATCAAAGCAAGTTTCATCGACCCTCCCTTCACCTTCCTATCAATCCAGTACCATCACTTCATTGCTCGTAAACCGGTCCTGACATTAACATTGAAAGTGCATTTGTGCAAACACGGGGATGCCTCCACTGCTACTCATTACCTAACTCCCTTCTTCCGACCTACATGCGAGCTTGCTTCAGTTTAAGGAGATTTAACCCCTAATCTATTTAATATTTATGTGGCACCACCAGCTCGCTGGAGCCTCCACATCTGGCTACACCCTCAAGCGTCTCTATCAGATTGTGTTTGAGATGGAAAGGAAGACTAATTTTGAAAATGCAGATAGAAAATGGAACATTATGTGCTTTCTTGCGTTAATCATAACTGAATGGGGAAGAAAAACAATATTCTGATCATGTATGAGTATCTATTCGGAGCATCCTGAATGCAGTCTTCTTTGTGACTAAAGCCCAACTCCTGCTTAGCATTGTTACACGCAATCAACTTGTATTTATTGAAAAAAATATGTGGTTACTTGAAAGCTTGTCCTTGCCATAGTTTGTTTACAAACAATTTTTATGTTATTTATTTTCACACAAATCTACTTAAGTAGGTAAAGCCCCAGCTCCCACACTACGTAATAGTCATAGTGTTCATATGTATATTTTGTTTATGCCTATGATATAATGTTTCTGTGCAATTAGATGAAAATAAGTAAATATAACAACAATACAAATGGTGAGTAAAATTATATAGGAAACTATACACTGCATATTGAATATTGACATTTGGTCCAATCATGATTTGATTTTGAACTTAAATGCAAAGGTTAAATGTCAGAGGGCCAGTACTCACCTGAAGATGACCATGGCGGTTTTGCAGGGTGGACATGCCAATAAGAAGATCTATGAAGAAAGAGACAAACAGGCCTTTAACTGCAACTGAGACTCAGTTAAGTGTGATTTCAGTTTTGGTTAAGACGAATAAAAATGAACGTAGGTCTAAAATATATTGAGATCTTGATGAAAATCACAGACAGAATGTGTCTCACCCTCATTAAAATATGTCCAGTCAGTGCCAAATATCGCTAGTTGATCTGCAATGGCATTGTAGAAGCACAACCTGGCTATCAGTGAGCATTAGAGGACAGTTGGACCAGGCCATGTTCTTGGCACTGAGAGACCTAATTAGCCTGGCCATTGTAATACATGTGAAATGTGTATGGCTGCACCATATAAGAATTAATAATAAAAAATCTATTTTAAACCTGAACATCATCCCATTTGGTGTGATGCAGGACATGGCCAATGTGGTTGTGTTCCAACAGTACAGGGCTGTAAATCGATTAGCATGTTATAAAGATTAAGGGCTTTATAAAGGTGTTGGATGTTTGTCTACCGGTAGGATATTTGCTTCTGGACAAAGAGCTTGTGCGGTCAAATCCTACCTCCAGTACTACCACCACTGAGCCCCTGAAATACAAGACTTACTGCATTGTATTTATATACTTTTTGCTTATGTGCCTTATCTGTTCAAACTGTAAAACCTGGAGCCACGTTGTCTCGTCACTCTATGTACGTGTACATAGTTCAGATGGCAATAAAGTTTACTTTGACTTTAACTTTGAATAAGAGCCTTAACCCCAACAGAGAGGTTGTCGCTGTAATAAGGGAATGGAAGTCGCTATGGATAAAAGTGTCCTGGCATTCAATCTGAATAAAAAATCAGTTCACATGTCTGAGTTTCCTTATAAGGGACCATTAATTATTAGTCTTGAAAGAGAACCCAATTATGAGAAACATGAATTAATATGGTGGCATACTTTGCTTATTGTTAACATTTATTTTTGCCAGAAGTGTACAGAATAGTAAAACTAGACTAGTGTACTTATTGTTGGTTTAAGGCTATAGTCACAGCCTTTTTATTTAATATTCTGTTGGCAACTGTTATTTCAGAAACCATATACCTAAATTAAGAAATAAATTTAATCTCACTATGTAACCAACATTTTCTCTTAATGACAGTATTAATCAGGTAATATTACACTGACACACATACACACCTGTGAAAGTGAGTTGTGTGCAGCTTATAAAAAGGATTATCATCTCATAAAGATGTGCACTAATACAATACTTTAGTTTCTGTTGCCGTATACTAAATAATAAAGGCAAGTTTTATCCCCTGTACTATATAAAATACATGTTTATAGAAGCACCTAGATGAATTTTACTAGACTGCAACACTACTGGTAGTACCATAGTAAACCTGAGGGAGGCACCAATATGCCACTGATTACCTCAGTCGGAACCTCCAAAAATACTTCGAGATGAAGCAAGTGAATGGACTTCAGTTTGTATTATAAAGTTATTTGGGAAGTAGAGAAATACTACTAACGTTTTTCTGTTAAATGTCTGCTAGCCTGCTTGTGGGATTTGCCATGTCAATGCTAGTATCAAGCTAACGTAACGTGCCATGAACCTGCGTTTGGAAAGAATATACCAATATACCCTTGTATACCAAGGAAGGGCGACACAGTCTCAAAATCATCCGCACCTTATCAATAAAAGTTAGTACTGTGAAAGTTAGTTAGGACAAGGTTAGACTTTGGTCGTGTATGATGTCTATTAAAATGTGTAAAAAATTCAGGCAAGGTTTATTGGAAACACACCCAGTGAGTTTTTTACACATAGAAGTGACATTCTGGTTATATATCTAAAACGGACTTGCAGCTACAAGAACTGGAGTGTCAAGTCTTAAGTACCCATATGTATTTAGATAGACATATGTATTTTCAGACCTATAAGGGTTAAAATAGGAAGGAAGTAACCAAACATAACTGGTAGCCCCCGTTCTGCAATTGCTTCCTTCTAACTATGTTCTCAATTTCAAACAGTAAATCTGATTTTTTTTTTTTTTTTTTGGAGAGTCAGTGTACATTTATAAAACATCAGAAATTTCTAAATCTTGGATGAGCCATCTCTCAGATAAGCAAAATCAGCCTCTGATAAAGAGTTAAGGCTGGTGTTGTCATAGCCTACATGTCTGGACATTTCAGTGTCTGGCAACTGTAGGACTTTAGCAGGTCACAAACTGACCCGGCTAATTACGGCACGTGGGCTGAGTGTCCATCCCTGACCTCGCTGCTCTGGTAAGAAGAAGAACAAAGAGGGGAAGAAGGAAGAGGGAGAAGTAGAAGATGAACAAAAGAGCTTGCTCTCTCTTTCTCTCTGTCAGCGGTTGTGAGTATTCTGGGTGCGGCAAGCGAGCCTGTTACGTAACAGGATGACACTGGTGTCACTCTCTATCTCTCTGTCATTCTCAGGCCTGAGACAGCATTACTGGAGAATAATCTGCAGTGAGAGGAATGCAGAGCCATTCCAAACTTCTCATGTAGTATCGGGATTAGGTTTGTCAATATAATAGTGATATAAATCTCTTATTAAAATGGCACCTACCAAGCTTAGTGAAACCATGAGCTGTACCCTCAATCGAACACTGATATCAGAACTAACAGAAAGCCTGGAAAGTGGAAAAAGTGTCAGGAAAAGAAACTGCAGCCAGCCTTTCAACAGAACGGTTATGAAACATTCATGCCATTGTTATTTGTCCTTGTTTAAAGAACAGTGGTTTGCCTTTGTGGCCCGGCGCAGTTCTAATCAAGCTCATTTAAATTTATGGAACAAGTACTAGGGCAAACTGTTACCAGGCAAATTTATGCTCAACAGTAGACTCCAGAAATCATGTTAAGACATCATGTAAAGACATTTGTTTTTTCCTTCATCATGCGTTTTCCATTCTAACAAGCTGGAGGCAAGCTGGAGCTAAAGAGATTTAAAGCAGAAGATCCAGAAGTGGTCTGATGTCAGGATAATTTCCAGCTCCCAGTATGTGACACAAGTAAAATATCACCGATACCTTTGATACACAGCGCTTAAAAGTCAGAAGCAGTACTGTAGCATTTAATTAAAATGTTTAAAGCAGAAAATCTGTCTGTCAGGCTTATGTTTTTGCTGTATGGTGGGGACCTGCAAAATAAAAGCTTTAAAGCACAGACAAGTCAATGGCACGCTTTGCGGTTAAATATGGAGTGTTGGATTTTTTAATATACAGCTAAATTTCAGGAAACCAATCAGTGTGAAGTAAGAATGTTTGCATGGAATATTTACTCAAATTTTGTGCTGGATTGGTGTCCTTGGGAAGTGTATTTACTCTATTTGAGGCCCTGCTGATTTCTTTTCAGATTGGAATGTAAAACATTTAAAACATTCTACGAACAACTTTATGGGTTGGCACATGTCTATTAAACATGGCTAGAAGTGCCTTAAATTAAAACTTGTCCTGAGTCATGGTTCAGACAGCAGGGCATCTGCTGCACAAAAAAGCATAATAACATCCATTCCTCTTTCCAAAACTAGATGCCGAGGTTAAAGGAGGCCGACAGCAGAAGACTGGATGCGAGAGCAAACATCCTGAGAGGCAAGTTAATCATTGCACCAGTTCATCAACGAAAAATGTTTATGTAGACTTAAGGTATTAACCTGTGCTATGAGGCCAATGGATGCAAATCATTTCCAGAGCTTCTTTTTGCAATCTTTGGAAAAAATGTGCTGTGAAATGCTGTCTCTGTCTATAAGTAGTCAATGAATTTAAAGACACTAATATGCTGACAGTGTAGTGGTTAGAGTCAAGCACCAGCAACTGTAACAATGCCAGTTCGATCCATCCTTCAGGTTATTTGCATTTAATTTTTAAGCAGTACATTAAGAAACTGCCTGAAAACAAATTAAGAAACTTGCAAAACGGTGAGAGCGTTAACTGAAATCTTTGACTTTAGCACAGTACTCTAACTACTGAGGTAAACACTGTATGGTAATAAAGATATCATTGACTAGGTAAAAAATCAATTTCTGTTTGTTATATAAAGTTCAGGTGTAGCTGATGATGGGTGTAGCCAAGGCTACTAAAATTTAACGGCACACCAATGAAAAATTCCAATTATACTTGAGTAACGTTTATTACTCAAGTTTTTTGAGTTTTTTTTATGACACATGAGGTCAGACACCATGCACAATCCCCATGCAATTTATCTTAACACTGATCTTCTGGAATTTGTCATTTTCCTTAGTCTTTTGGAATGTAATTCTAGTAATACTTAACTAGTTAGTTATTTGTGTTAATGAATACATAGAACTTGTTCACTAAACACCACCCAGATCTGACAGCAAAACTTTATGAATAATTAACCATAACCTATGAAAATGCAGGGGGGGCTCTTTGAAATGTGAAATATGCTACCGGTTCAAATGAGGCAGATCACACATTTAGATGTCAGCGATAAATAAGCCCTGGCTGTGATCTTTATCTACCACAGCCAAAAGAGAACTCTCTAAACATTTTTTCTAAACGACGCCATTGAACAGTTGGTACCAGGAAGGGCACGTGATACTGGTGTGTATGCATGTGTATGTGTGTGTAACCAGTGACTCCTTGTTATAGGTTGTGTTTTCAGTCTGCACGGCTGTCTTTAATCAAGAGACAAAACATGGTGTGCTTGCAGGAAAGAACGTTCCCCTCCTTCTGGCAACAGACATCAAATGCTCCCCCACTGCAATGAGGAACCAGGCCAAGAGTTCCTCACGGCTCTGCCAGCGCCCCTGTGCACCTCGCCCTCGCCCCTGGCTGACTGCCTTGGCGCTCACCTCTCGGTGTTCTCTCGATAGCAAAACTGAATTCAAATGGAGATATTCCAAATGGAAAGGGGAATGAGTGTGTAATAAGATGAATATCTAACGATGGGAATGAGGAGGGAAAATAGCTAACAACGTTAGTGTAAAAGTCACTGTCGAAAATAGTCATTGTTTCACACTTTACTGCTTTTTCACATTTTTGTTTATTACACTACGTTTTCCAGCTGGCCCTCTGCTATGGACATAACAAAGCATGGCACTGCTTATTATTGAACTATATATAGTTTACTAATAATTTAATTTTTAACTATTATTCACTCTTTGCTTCTAGGAGGAAACCAATTTGAAATTTCAGTGATGCCAGACACTGCCTACACTTTCTCAACACAGCAGTTAGACTCCTCCACTCATGTAACTGAAATATTTGTAAATTATATAAATTATATATATGGTGTCATCTCTAAAAATCTCTGATAGTGTAACTCTCAAAGTTCAATAGCTGGATACAGGAGGCACTAAATACTACATAAACACTTGTCTTCAGGCTGTGTTTGAGCAGAATGGGCTCACTGCTCCTTATCTCTCATCAGGTCAATATTAGTCTTATACATGAAAGACTTATAAACCTCTTTCGTATTGACTTCGTTGTTAGGCATTATTGCCAAATTAAAGAGGATATTAAAAAAAACAGGAACTGCGCACCACTTGTATTTCTGACTTTAGGTATCCAGGCTTGATGTGTACCAGCCTTGTCTCTCCAGCTCTCTCTGACGTTGGCCGGATTTCAGCATATGCGCTCAGCCCACTCTGGACCATCATGTTTTCTAGACTACAACCGAGTCTTTGTATTGCTGTCTTGAAAACCATTTGGATGATTGTCTGTTCACTGTCTTGGCTTCAATACAAACAGCTTTACACAAAGAATGGTGGATGAGATCAGAGCTATACATTTGTGCAAAGAGTACATTTACTGCAACGTAATGCACATCTCGCTGCACTGGTTCTACATTATAAATGACAAGTCTTCTTAAAAAGGACACGTCAGAAATATAGTGTATGTTGAATTTATTTTTGGAGATGAAGCAGTATGAAAATGCTGTATCTATTTTATAGTGACCAATGTTGTCCGAATATCAGTATTATTACAGGATTGTTAAAAGGACCAACATACTCATACTGATACATAAACTGAAACTATTTTACCATCTTTTATATAAAAAACACAAAATTCTTTGTTTGCATATACATTAAAATAACAACTACACTATATGTAAATATATGAAATCCATATTATAATGGCATTAATTTTAAAGCCATGAGAGTTAACTTTTTAAAGTAAAAAGAGATATGGTATCGGAATCTACAGTATATCAATATCTGCAGCTGTGTATCGGAATCGGATCGGAACTGAAAAAATGTGGATGGTCCATCGCTACTTTTTTTCCCTTGACAAAACATTCAACTGGTAATGATGGCAGGAGGCTTTATTGGTGCCTTTATCAAGCGACCGAGAAAATTAGACTGATAAGAGGTCTTACCTCTTAATGTGTAACTCAATCACTGTTAAGTAATGTTAATAAACGTGCTATTACAGTTGTAAAAAGGAAGATGTGATTGTTCTTGGAACGCAAAATAGGGCTGGACAAGAGCTGGAGTTTTCATCAGAATTACCTGAACCTCTTCACTTTCCTCTACCAGAAACATTAAGACCACTAAAGCCCAGCTGAAACCTGAAATCTCCCTGAAACAGCATCCTTCACTGTTAGGAGCACGATTTTCATGATTATGTACCCTTCAGTTTCACTTTGACAAAAAATGCAGAAGTAGTTCACCATTGAAAAACCCATCCCTCTTTTACATCATGGTGCAATTTCAAAGTGAAATTGCTCATGTTTCTCTCATACTGAGTAGTTTCAACTTTTTATCAGTTTAAGACGTACTGACTTTACATTGTACATGTCTTGTGTGATTGTAGTTTAATATAATACACAAAATAACAGTTGCACTTTGTCAGATATCCAGCCCACTTTTTTCTAATAGGCAAAATGTATCATCCCTAAATTATAGCAACAGTTCAGTAGTGCTGTAGTTCTCGAGACCAGTCCTGGTCTCGGTCTTGTCTTGGTCTCAACTCTATTTGGTCTCGGTTTTGTCTTGGTCTCGGACATAGAGGTCTCGATGGGATGGGGAAAAAAAGAGAAAGCAGCGCATCCTGACAGAATAGTATCATTATTTATTACGCGCCTCAATTCAAATGCAACCAGTCAGATGCATCTATTTTAAAAACGTTACATTGTATACATTTTCTCAACGGACACTGCCAGCGCTTCACAGTCCACACACATCATACACATCACATCATAGCGAAGTCGGCAAAGAAATGACGTTTGCTTGAAGATCAGTGTGTCTTCGCATTCTCTCACGCTCGCCACAATATATAAATATATATCAAGTCAATCTGGAGGCTCCTTCTCTTCAATTCAAAGCAAGAGATCATTACATAGCCATATTCATAGCTTACCCGAGGCCTCTGTCCCTGGTATAAGAGACTTAATATGAACATCTTTCTGGTACATCCCATCTCTTTCCCTTGACGAGGTCTGATAAAATGGTTATAGGAGAGGATTGCTGAGAATATTATTTTCCATCAGGCCTCGTAACTATGACAAATCTGGGAGATTTTAAATGAGAGACATATGGACAATATAATTGAAAAGATAACATGAATTTGATTTAACGAGTAATGACACTTTACAGCAATGCCTTTTTTCTCTACAGTTGATCTGAGTAAGGTGATGTTGATTCTAGCCCTAGTCTGTTTTCGGTCTTGGTCTTGGTCTCGCTTTAGTGTGTCTTGGTCTTGGTACCCTCAAGTCTCGGCAGTGTCTTGGTCTTGATACCCTCCGGTCTCGGCAATGTCTTGGTCTCGGTTTAGGCGGTCTTGACTACAACACTACAGTTCAGTCATCTGGTTGGAAACAGTCCTTACCATAGCCTCCACTTTTCCATTTTAATTGTGAGCTTAGGAATGTTTCTAGCACTGACATGGCACCATAGTATTCTGGATTCCCTGCTTCTGAATGCACTATGCTATATGTTTTTATTAAAATATATTTTACATGTATGGCATCCAGAGTGACTTTTCTAAATAGAGGCACAGTCTCTCTGGAGCATTTGGGGTTTAATTGTCATAATGAGAGTTCTAATGGTGGTATAGTGGTGGCGAGAGAGACTCAAAAACTAAATATTCTCAACTTTAAACACTACAAAACCCTGCAAAGGGTTTATATTGACTCTGATTCTGCATGGACCATGCTATATATTTTATTTCTCTAAATATTTTTACATGTAGGGCATTCAAATCAGCTTTCTTATTTAGAGGCACAGTCTCTCTGGAGCAACTCTGGGCTAACTGTCTTGATTAGAGGCCCAGTGGTGGAATAGTGGTTGAGGTGGAACAGAGGCACAAGCTTTCGGTTTATAACAAAGTATAGACTTCTTTTTGACAGCGAGTTTACTAAGATTTTCTACTACAGCTGGACAATTAATCGAAAATTGATCAAAACTGACATTCAGGTGGCAATCTTGCTTATTTAGATTATTCTGTTTATACTTCTGTTAATAATGTTAATACTGTTTTAAATCGGAAAGATCTGCACTATCCCAGCTTTAATAGTTGGGCATATTTGCAGTACAAACAATATCATTGAGCTAGGAGCGCAAAAGACGAAGTAAAACGTTCAATTAATCGTAATACTGACTTGACGTCATATCGTCCAGACTTATCATATCTGCTTTCTGGTCGCCCCCCAATATTGTGTTCTTTTTAAGTTATTATTAAATGTACCCACCTGCACCATGGTGACCACATGACAGGGGTTGAGGAGGTAAATCACCGTCCTGGTGGCAAACTTGAAACCGACCTCGACTCCAAAAGTCATGCACAGCGCTACCAGCAACAGGTTCTTGCCCCAGCTGTCCTCCTTAGTCCTCCGTCCATCCTTCTGCGCCTCTCTGTACTCTTTGGAGATGTTGATGTTCTTGAGCGCCGCGACCAGCTCCACGACGGATAGGAGGAGAATGATAAAGGTTTCGCACGCACGCTGCTTTGGCGTGATAAAGGCGGCGCACTCGGGGCCTCCGTTGCCCTCGAACTGGGGGTCAACGCCGCCGTAAACCCAGTCCAGTAGGCTGTAGATATTATACCGGGACATGTTCCTCTTCTCGTATTGGAAAAGGTACGAACACGACGGAATGAAGGACAGCACACCGACTTCTTGGCGAAACATCAACTGCAACACATGCACGCTCGACAGAAGATGGAAATGCGTCCCCTTAGCTAACAAGTGTGGGCTTCTCTTTAACAAGTCTATAAGTAAAAGGATCGTGATTTGTATATTTGTCAGGAATGCAGGAGGGTTTCCTTCCCGAGCCTCCTATGATGTGCAGGATCCAGGAAGGCGTGAGACAAGGCTACAAGCGCGCTCGTTATTTCATAATTGCACCAACTTGTTATTATTTACCAACCCGGCCGCCTATTATTATTTTAACAATATGACGTGTTCACGGCATTCGTTGTGGCGATAAACCCAAAGCCATTGTGATCGGATAACCGGCAAGATATTCAAAGTTATACAAAAAAATAAACATAAATAGCAAATCTCTAGCTAGCATAAGCTGTCTGGCGTCAGCTGATGAGATGGAAGACGCATTCCGGTGAGGAAGGTTGTACGGTAAACCTTCGGTAAAAAATATATGGTAGATTGCTAACAGATGTTCATAGCGCCCGAAAACATTCAGCAATAACCAGAAGTATACAGATATAAATACAGGGGGCAAGTCCACGAAAACACAGTAGGAGCTATAAACACGAAATAGATCCGGGAAGGCTTGGGTGGGAAGCTACGATGCTAAGACCGGTAGCTAACGTCTGAAGCGTGACGAAATTCGGCGAGGACGAGACGTATCCGAGTCCATGTGCTGCTCTATCTATGCTCTCGAGACGCCCGCTCGCGAGGCCGCTGCCGTCCGTCACGATTCGCCCACCGCCACGCGATCTCACCCCTGCCCGCTGCCCCGACAGACATCCTCATTTGCAATATTGTTGCATACAACAGGTTCCTGGATTGGATGGGACCACGGCGGAGGCCCCGCCCCTTGTTTTAACGCGTTTGGCGCCGGCATCTTTTTGGGGAAACTGCGATTGTTTTTTTTTATTATTATTATTTGGGATACAAATAACAGCATATCAGGAATAGGGGGTCATATTTAATCGCAGGGCCGATTAAAGCCATTCAATCAGATAGAATGAATCAGAATAAACGAATACTTATGACTGGAGTTTTTTTCATTTTTGTTTTTCTTTCGCTTTTATGCTTATTTGTTCATTTATTTAGTTGTTTGCCAAATTGATATTCTATCTGCCGCCCCCCGAATTATCAAGTACATGGGTAAAATCCATCTCATCAAGTGAATTTGCCCACTGCGGTGGGAGTGTAAAGGGTGTGTTCCCTTGTAAGAGTTTAAAACCGTGCCTGAGTGCGCCCTCCAGTGGTCGATATAGTTAGTGTGTGTGTGTGTGTGTGTGTGTCTTTTTTTTCTTCTTTTTTTCACATAAGGTATAGGCGTTGCCTCATTCTGTATGACTTAGATGAAAGAAATGAAGCCTCGCAGCTGTCATAACTTACTTAAACCAATGTAAAAATATTTGCAAATTGACAAAATTTCATTGTCAATCAAGATGTTCTGGGCAGAAAATCTAATTCACGCCTTCAATCATTTTTGGAATGTAGAATATTTCTTCTGCTGTCAAGTCATTACTAAATATCCAGTGTGCCTTTACACCATATCACCCAGACAAATTATTTTGAATGCGTTAAAAAATGTGTTTTGTTTATGATTCAGGTAGAATGTATCCTATGAGTTGTTTATGCATTTCCTCCAGTTCATGTTCATATTTTACAGATATACAGAACGCAGATTGATCATGGACTCTAAATTACTTCAACTATTACTAAAATTATTTGATCAGTTAGTCCTGTTAACATGCTTCTTTCATTTACTTTAACCTAAAACAAAAACAGTTTATGTATTTTTAACTAACTTAAGAGTTTAATTAATTCAGTAAAATAATTTGCTGATTAAATTCAATGAATGCATCTTATCAGTTTATGTGATTATGTATGATTTTTGTTACATAACTTTAAGATGCATTTAGCAGACACTCATCCATTTTCTAATTACATTATCTCCCTGGAGTAATTTGGGATTAAGGGTCTTGCTCAGGGATCCAATGGTGGTAGTGCTGGATGTACAGTTTGAACCTCTTTGGCCAGAGGCGAGCATCCTACCACTAGACCAAACACTATTAGAATTATATGGGTCTAAAGACCTTTGGGTAACACACATTAAATGGTATAGACATTAAAGATATGGATATAATTAAATGTGATGTGACTACATTAAGCCTTGAAAATATGGCAGTTATTTTTTGTGGTTTCAGCCAAGACGTTTGAACAACATTACAGTAAATTATGTCATGGCGATGTAGATAACTATGAGATCATATATGGTGTCATGTCTCATATGGAGGTGGAACTGCTCAGTCTACTTTGTCACTGTATAAAATCTGCACGAGCAGCAAAATGTTTAAATGCACACAACTGTCCTCATAAATGGAATATTTTCTTGTGTAGTGCTGAAGCTGACCATTGATGTCAAATGTAATCATGCAGTAGGACATTTTCCAAGTTGTTTTGTCTTGTCATTGATTGAAGAGGTCATGTCAATGACTGTAAATCAGATAGTCAAACCTACGCTACGTCTCTAATTAGAATGTCTTTGCCCCAGATTTGTGCAATTAAAACTTGGCAAATTATCTTCATATAACAATATACTGTTATAATGGGTTTTTAAAATATTGTTTTATACTGTTCCACCACAATTGTTTTGTTTTTCACCTTCACTTTCCTGAGTGGATGATGAGGAAAAAGGTCAAACGCTAATGATTTAGTTTCTCTGCCAGTAGGGGGCAAGTCCACGACTAGACAAAAGTTCCACCCTATTTTGGGAGGCACTAACTGTAAGGGGTAGGGGTGTACCATGCGCGAGAATGAGCTGTGGTTTTGTTGCAGTCGTGAATTACATGATTATTACATCAGATTCCATTTCTATGGGATTTGTGCTTTTTTAAACACGCAGGCATTTCTGGAAAACTCCATGAGCTACTGTACATAAGCATATAGCCACTGTGCAAAATGGAAAATTATTGCATATATGTCTAAAAAGTGATGGAAAGAATCTGCAACATTTAAAACTGGTTTCAGGTTCCCAATATCATGTGCCACTCTTGAGAAATAATGGCTCATACTGCACAAAAAAAACTTTCACCATATCTTAGAGGTGGTTTTGCTTTCCTTTTATCTGTATGAAGACGCTAATGAGATTTAAATGTGTTCTTTTTAATTAAAACAGTAATAAAACATAAAACATAAAAACTAATGCATTAATCCTCAGTTTAGTCCAATTAAATATTAGGGGAAAAAAAGAAAACTTATTAGGTAATGATTGTCATAATCGAGGCAGTGAATTCTTGCAGATAAGATCCAGAACCTGAAGGACAGTGGATGATCCCTAAAAGCTCTAAAAGATACTGCGTGTTTTTAAGGTCTTGGCGTTTCAGCTTATTTATGCTCATTCATTTTGCTTAAAGTTCTATAGTTATATAGTTACAAACAAGTCCATGCATTCACTAATCTTGATGTGCACATTGCTCTAGTATTTATTCTTTGCATTAAGAACCAAATTAGGCATGTAACTACAAGTAAGTCCCTGCAGAATGTATTAACTTGTTAGATCACTTGTTAAGTCATTTTCTCAGTAAGTCCAGTTCTGCCTTTCTTGAATACACTAGTAGGTTAGTTAAGCTGATGTTAGTGCTAGTTTACTGGCAGAGCACTAACAGGGGTGGGGAGAACACATGGAGTAATTTCCCAAAAGTCAAAGAAGACCACGGTTATGACACTTGAGCTGGATAAATAGGAACTGTCTAAATTAAAAATATATATTTTAAGGGAATTTAACATGAGTTACAGAAAGATGGCTGATTACAGGGAATCTGTGGTATTATATGTCAAATTTATTTTCACGCTTACTTGAAAATGAATTATTTCAAGAACATTTTTCTCTGCAAGGCTTCCAGTGATATCTCTGAATTAAATCTTTTGGATGTTTTCAATGCTTTGCCACATGACAGTGGCTGTTTGTGTGCGTGCAAGTTTGTTGCCTCACATGTAGATGTGTGACAGACTGTCGGGAAAACATCTAGAAGCAATCAAGCTATTTCATTGAGGTACAGGAACTAAGCAACTTTTGCTGCTGATGATTTCACTAAAGCACATCTTTTCTCCTGGGCAACATCAAAGACAATGCGTAAGTAAACAAAAAAGGCCCCGCCCACAGCTGGGGGTGATGGGTAGTGACAAGCATTTCGCAGACTTCCTGTACACCACACTCACAAACTTTCCCTCTTTTAGATGACAGGGTCCTATATGATTCACCAGAATTTTTATGCAAATTTAATTCTCTTAGGGAAGAGTACTTGACAGAAAGATTGTGACATCACTGTCAAACCTACATAAGGTCAAATGAGAACTGAATATCAAAAAGAACATGATGTAATGCTCTTACACTGGGAAAATACTTTCAGCTTCTACAAACTGAAAGAGGGCTTTTTCCCTCTCGACTCCCAAATCAGAAAATTTGGTGCTCAGCAGTATACACATAAAGTTCATAAATGAAAGTATGTTTTTATCATGGAAATACATTACTCCTATTTATTACATTATGTGGAATTAAGTTACAAATATATGCACATAAGAATTATATTTTGCATTTTTTGCTGAGGAGAAAATACTTTTAAAATAATATAAGCAAATTACATAAACATATAATTTGTTAGTATTTTGTAATATGTTTTAAAAAGCTCTTTTAATAACAGTTGGAGTGAAAAGAGCTACAAATAATATAATATAATTTAACATTGAATGTTACATATTATATATTTTATATATATATACACACACACATATATACACACACACACACACATATGTATATATATATATATATATATATATATATATATATATATATATATATATGTATATATATATATATATATATATATATATATATATATATATATATATATATATATATATATATATATATATATATATATATATATATATATATATATATATATATATATATATATACACACACACACACAGATATATATCCTCACTCATTTTCTTCCTACCAAAGAAACAATTGTTTACTCACAATGAAACAAGAACATTTTCACAATAATACAAAGGTGAGAAAAGTTTTATATTAATCATAGCACAAATTGTTAATTAATTTAAATTTCTTAAAATGTACACAAAATACACTGATATTACAAGTGGACAGATTAATTCCAGACGCCTTTTTAAAATAAATATTTATTATAATATTAATGGACTTTTATTTCCAATGTTTTAAATGAACTTCTTTCAGAATATTTTAGAAATTAGCTATACATTTTTTGATAACAATTTGGGTTAATTGTTATTGCAAAATAGGTTTCAGATCTCGATCAGTAATGTTAAATATAACTGTATAAATTAATTCTACATTGCAAATAATTTCTATATTGTAAATGTAGGACAGTTAGAACTGTTCGAATGTGTTACCTGCCAAATGTAGAAAAATGTGCAGAAAATCCAGCCTGCTTTAGAGAGAATCAGTGAGGTTTGAGGCTACATTTTACTTGAAATACATTATTAAATACATTGTTTAAAGAATGTCTCCTAAGTTTCTTTCTCTGAGAGATTTAATGTTGTCTAAACGAGAGAGGTGAGTTTTCGGACGTTTCTCAATGCACAGTGCTGCACGAAAGCAACTTTCTCCACATAAAACTGCCACAAATTGTCTCGTATCAGCTTAAAGTCACTTCCAGGCCCCGCTCTTTCACCAAAATTGATGTTAATTGATGTTAATGTGTAGCAGCTCGTTTGCAACAAGTTGCTGTTGAGAAGGACAGCTGAGGTGAGCTGAGCTGCGTGACTATAGCTTCGAGTCGTGTCGAGGGGACCGTCCCTAAGACAAGGTGACTAACGTATAATTCCCAGCCAGGTGAGGGGAGAGACCCAGGGGAAATTCATAAAAGGCAGACAATAAAATGGTAGCCTGCCACTTGTCCACACACAACCAACACACGCTGGTAGGGAGAGGGAGAGACACACACACGCACACACACACAAAGCCGCGCCAGCAGAGTGCAGCGTTTTGACAGCAGCTCCTCTGCGAGCGAGGAAGTTGACTTTCTCATTCTTAGAATTCGGGCTCGAGTAAAGCGGGAGGAAGGATGTGGAGCAATGACAGTTTGCGTGAAATGCCGAGAGAGGAGTTCAGTGGAAATAGGTATTTGGTTTGAACGGCGGGCAGCTTTCCGACACGATAAGCTGCTTTGTGCATGAATGGGGTGGTTGGAACGCTCTAGAGATGCGCATTGTTGGGCGCGAAGGACCTGAAACTACACCGAGAGGCACCGAGAGGCCCGAGAACCCAGTAAGTGTCATCTGATGAATGCAACAGATCATCTTATCACAATCTAGCATCATTCAAAATCTAATACTAAATAATTGACATAAAATATCAATGCAAAAAATTAAAGGGAAAAAGTGGGCTTTGCTATTAATTACATTAATATTAGCTGTTGATTGCAGTGCTGCATTTCTAACAGACTGAAGATAAATTAATGTTTTAGATGCAAGAAGATGCACTTTTGAAACTATTTTTTACGTTGAGACTATTTTTAATTTTGAGCCACCTTTCAAAAAGAGGCATGGACACACGTTAAGTTGGGGTCAGTTCATAATTGGCATGGGCGGACTTTTTTGGGGAAATAACCTTTTTAAGGCATGCATAATAAGGCCATGGTATTCCCCCTACAAACTCACAGGGAGTTTCACTTTTATTAAGAGAACTTTCAAATCAGGAGTGCAGAAGAATGGCATAAACCACTGAAATGTGTTTTTTCATCATGAACTTTCTCTGACATATAATTGACTGTAATGTTAATTTCATTTTGGATGAAAACATGATGGATTGTACGATGTATGAAAATAAACGGAAGGAGCTGAGGGTGTAATAGCGTTTTGTAAAAGATGGATTATGGAATTACGAAAAAAAAGATTCTGGATTCTGAAGGTCTACAGTTCTGGTGTGGTTCTGATGGCTTTCACTTACCCAGTACTCAGGGTAGGGTCTGTGTGTTACTAAACTACAGCTACATCTGATTACTGGGTCAGTGAGGACATCACATTCATCAGGTTGATTTCTGTGTCTTTATAGGAAATATAACTCATCATTGCTCTGTTCTGTGCAAATAAAATATTGAAACAGCACTTCCTCTCAGCCTCATGTTTAGCAGAATGAAATAAGAATGGCATTGTAAATATGTAAATATGTTGCATAACTTGTGACTTAATAAGGTCCATTCATTTGTACATATTGTTACTTTTGCAGTTTTTGTTTCTTAGTTTGTCATGACAAATCTAGGTTTAAAATGTAAAATCTAAATTCTTTTGTATAATTAGAGTTTGCATAATAGATGAAAGTATGTGTGGTTTATTTCTGGAGGAGGGGTGGGGGGTGTTGGGGGTGTAGTGGGCTTGGACCTGTTCGCTGCTGTTAAAACGAAAATGATAGTAAGTTTTCTTTATTTTTCAGGTAGGCTATTCTTGCCAAACTTGTAGAATTGCCATATTCATATTCCACACACACACACACACACACACACACACACACACACACACACACACAAGAAATTAAAGTATGTGTGTGGTTGATTTTTGGGGTGGGGGGTGGGCGGGCAGTGCTGGGGTGTGGTGGGCTTGGTTCACTGTTGTTAAAACAAAATGATAGTATTTTTTTTTTCTTCAGGTAGGCTATTTCTTGCCAAAGTGTAAAATTGCCATTTTCATATTCACACACACACACACACACACACACACACACACACACACACACACACACACACACACACACACACACACACACACGGGCGCGCCCGCGCGTATATTCTGAATCCATAGCTACTAGGTCCGATTTAAACAAAAACCGTTTTTCTTTTTAAAGGTGTTTTATATATGATTTTGTGATTAGACTTTTATTTTGCGTAACTTAACGTCACAGGAGTACATCACGTGAAACATAGTTTGTCCCCTGGATTATCGTCCGTGTGGAAACACCGCAGTAAACATGGCTGAGAAGAAGAAAGGTAGGGCTTTTGCTAGCTGGTTTTTATCTTCGCCCACTTTTATAGCCATTTCCTATTTTAAAGCCTTACATTTTTCGCCCGGAATATTTCTTGTTCGTCTTGTCTAATATGCAAAATGACAGTTTAACTTACATTAAAAGTCTGGTCGATTAAATTGTTTGGTGGTGTCCTTCAGAGTGGATAAATATGCTAACATTAAGTTAGTTAGCTCGATTAGCTAACGTAACTAAACCGAGACTTGCTGTTATTATTAGCCTAGCTTGATTTATGTCTGTTGACAGATCTTTAATAACATTTATAAAGAGACACACCTCTTTTTGGTTTGAGATTAAAAAAAATAAATAATAAAATGAAGCTGAAGTGAGTCATCATCCCTTGCGGGTAAAACAGATGAAGTCTGCAAGAAAGTTAGATATGTAAAATGATGCGCCGTGAGGTCTTTCTCCCGAGAGTTCTCAATTAATTGTATTAAGGTATCAGCCGACCTAAACACAATAAAACCCCATTCACCTTTAGTCCTCCATTTACTAGGAAAAGCTGCTCTGTTGTTACAATAACTCGTAGAAAAGCTGCTGTTCAGCCTTTTGTCTATTGTTGAAAATCTACATTTTTGTGGCTGTGTCCCATTCGCCCGAAGGGCATTTGCATTTGTTCATGATTAGGTTCGACTCGGTGATAGACAGCTGTAAATATTTGCATGCAAGTAAGTGATGTTGAACATAAACATATGTTCCTCATTCAGACTTGATCATCTTTTAGAAAATAAAAATGGAGGCCCCCAAAATCAATCCACACCCACTAGATATCCTCCATTTGATTAAGATCTACAACCAACAGACTCCTGTGACAAGGTTTAATTTACAAACCCGCCTGATGGAAACCGATGCCGACTTTTGGCTTCAGTGTTCGAGCTATTTCTGGGCTAGATCTGTGTGTGTCCAAGTGTTAAGGCGGCCAAGGTTAACTTCCAAAGGATGAACTCGGCTTGGATACTTATCCTGTCTATGGCCATTAAACACTTGGTTTCTTCTGTGTGTAGTCAGGCTTCATTTTTCTTTCTCTTCA
Source organism: Distichodus sexfasciatus (assembly GCA_032718565.1). NCBI lineage: Eukaryota > Metazoa > Chordata > Actinopteri > Characiformes > Distichodontidae > Distichodus > Distichodus sexfasciatus. The sequence goes on along the minus strand of JAVGVS010000026.1, from coordinate 2,240,056 downwards.
GTGTTTTCATTCATAACATGCCAGGACGTAACATCCTTGATTATTTGACCTTGATTTTCAAGACTCAATGCCAGTTGGGCTGAAACTAAACATGAGGCTTGAAGCCATTTTGAGCTGAATTTAGACACTGATTAACATGGTTGATTGTGTTTTAACAGACGATGAAACCTTTGATGTAATGGATTTGGCCGAGCATGTCAAGAAACAGAGGTGGTGGAACAAGATGTTTGGCAATAATTCTGGACCGGCAGCTGAAAAGTATTCAGTAGCCACACAGCTGGCTATTGGTGGAGTGACAGGCTGGTAAGTGCTAACATGTTTTAAAACAAAATCACTAGAATGGTTAATCTTTTACAGCAGTGACACTGAAACCTTGATATGGTTTGTGTCCATTTTTAGGTGTGCAGGTTACTTGTTTCAGAAGGTCGGGAAGCTGGCAGCATCAGCCGTAGGTGGCGGTTTTTTTTTGCTCCAGGTAATTGAACATAGACTCATTTTCAGGCTTTTAAATCCAAAGCATTTTTAACTTCTTGCAATTCACATCTTGAAAACAACTTGTAATTAAAATAAAATTTGTGAAGGTGTTCAGTACAATTGTATTGAACCCCTGATAATCAGGAATAGTTGCTTAAAATAAATTTCATTTACTGTCTGCAGTCCACTACCAATAGTGAACACAGTGTGTGATTGATGAACACTTTTTTTTCAGTTTCCTCTCACTGTAACGTTCTGCCGATTGAGATCTTTTGGTGTCTTTTGTACAAAAATGTGTTTTAACATATTATTACTTTTTAGATTGCCAATCACACAGGATACATTAAAGTTGACTGGAAGAGAGTGGAACGGGACGTGAACAAGGCGAAAAAACAGCTCAAGCTAAATGCAGAGAAGCCACCTAAAGAAGTGAGGACGAAAGTGGATGAGGTAAATGACATTGTAGGTTTTTACTTTGTAGTATGATACCTTTCTATAGACAGGTTAAGAACCTTTCACTGTCCTTCCCTCACATACTGAAATCATCAGGGGAAAAGAGTGGGATAAGGTTACTGAACACCTTTTTTACCGTATCGTACTATATAGGAGCAGATGTTTGATTAGATGTTGCAAAGTGTCGTAGCATAAATTTTGTCATTCTTTTGTAAAGGTGCAGACGTTCGTGAAAAAGAACATTGTCCTCACAGGAGGCTTCGCTGGAGGATTCCTTCTTGGCCTGGCATCATAAGAAAGCTCTCCTTTCTTTTTTAAAAATGTATTCTGGGTTTAGCTTCCTGCATGAGACATATTTTGGCACTGAAAGCTCTTTGCATTCGAATTTATTTATACATTGTCTTAGCAAACGGTAAGAAGTAGTCCACAAAAAAAGATGTTACACTATTGTAACTACTCTGTGGTTTTAGCAGGCACATGTCCATATTTGAGTTAACCTTATTTTTTTCTTTTTGAGTATATTTAAATTAACTTGTTATATAACGTGTGCTATAAATAGTGATGCATACTCTGTGTATAAGGTATGTACCTAGATAAAACTGCTTTAAACTGAAAATGTGTAAACTGTGCTTTATGGTTTTAATCTATGTTCAAGAAAAGTCCCTCATACTAATATCCTGCAAATTATGGAACTCAAGACTGTCAGAGACAGTATTTTGTTAATTAGTAAAAACTGGAGTAAATCCTTCACTAACCGTACTTGTGTGTTTTATCCTAGGTTTACAAAGGGTACAATATCTGTAGGTTTGGCTTTTAAATTACTTTTAAAATAATTTAGAAACAGGGTGGCACGGTGGGGCAGTGGTTAGCGCTGCTGCCTCTCAGCAAGAAGGTCCTGAGTTCAGTCCCCTGGTTGGCTGTTGGGCCTTCCTGTGTTCGTGCGGGATTCCTCCCGCAGTCCAAAAGCATGCCATATAGGTTAATTGGCGACTCTAAATTGGCTCTGTAAGGTGTGTGTGAGAGTGTGATTGTGTGCGCGCGCGCACCCAGTGGTGTGTTGGCACTTGCCCAGGGATGCTCCCTGCCTTGCACCCGTTGTTGACTGGATAGGCTCAGATCCCCCCACAACCCAAGTTGGGTTTAAGCAATTCAGATTATTAATGGATGAATGAATTTAGAAACAACATGAGTTTATTGCAAGCGCCCAAGTTATGAATGTATAAAATCAGATTTATGTTAAAGATTTAGCAGGTGCGCTCATGCATATTTATTCATCTTTACTTTTTGCTCTTTATGTTTACATGATACACTTCGTAATCTTGTGACAACCTATAACTGAAAAATGAAGCTTAAAGGAATGCCCTTGCGTAAAGGAGTTTGCTTTAATAAAAAGCAGTGACACACTGATTCAGTGATCAACAAGCATATAGCAACGATCCAATATGAAAACACATATTTTAATGTCACTATGTTGAACAGGATTTCTGTTTTTATTAAATAAGAAAGTTGATTTCATTTAAATCTAGTCTTAGTCTAGTTGAGCTCAGGAATAAAAAATTCAGCACATTATGTCTCATATCGATTGCTGGAGCCTGAATTAATTGGCATCGGACAAGACTTTGCGATAGACATGGAGTCGATATTGTATCGTATCGTCATGAAACTTGGGATTTAGACTCCTACTTAATTATGAATATTTCAAAATTTATACCAAAACGACAAACATGGGTCATCATTGCTAAACATTCATTTATTACATACAGCAGCGTTAATGATAGAGTGGCGTTCATTTCTGCTGCATTAGCGCTTCACGTTTTTTCCGCCTCTTTGCGTTCTTTGGCGAATCCAGAACAACAGATCGAGTCTCGCGCGTGCGACTCGCAGCATTTCCTCATCGCTTGGATTACGTGCAAACACCGACTTTCGATGTACTTGTTGGCTGGAGAAAGACAGAAAAAAGAATTAATGTAACGTGCATAAATTTGGATGATCTGTCAGCCAAAGCGCGGTTACCTTGCAAACATTTCTGTATTTCACAAGCTTGTTTCTGACAGGGATCCTTCTGTGACATCGGTACATACAGGCGGAACTCCGGCTTCTGCGAAAGGAAACTGATGTCGTTTAAATTCAGTTACATTATCAGTAAACTGGGCAAATACAGTTAATCTGGACAAACCAACATAGTCTTAGTGACCTGCTGAGTGGAAGTCGTTAGTGAAAAAGCCGACAAGCGAACGTAAATAAAGTGACGTCATCAAGACGCCGTGCGCCTCTTTTTCTCTTCCCACCAGAAAACAAACGCCAGCATAACTTAAAATCAAATTTAAGGCAAATTCCTTCTCATTCTAAACATATTCGTATCGTTAATATTTATTCATTCGCCATACCTTTTTAAAGACAAAACCAAATTAGTAATTTAACTTGAGACTCGCAACTTAATGTATCCACCGGAACTATTTAATGTAACGCGGAACTAATGCGGAAACACCGCGTACTGACAAACGGCCATAAAAATCAGAGCTAGTGCAGATTTGTGGGTTTATCATTCATCATATTGTTTTGGTTTATTTAATCATGGCGGTAAGTGCTGTGCACTTAGAGTCCGATGCCTTTCTGGTTTGTATGAATCACGCGTTAAGCACAGAGAAGGAGGAGGTCATGGGGCTTTGCATTGGCGAGGTAAGAGAATCTTTCCGCTGAAGTTCTGGAACTGGATTGAGTTAAACTGCATTGGACAATTTTATAAAGTCTTATTTTGTTTTTTGGGAACTTTACATTGTCCAGGTCGATACAAACCGCATTGTCCACATTCACTCCGTCATTATTCTGCGTCGGTCGGACAAGAGGAAAGACCGTGTAGAAATTTCACCCGAGCAGCTCTCAGCCGCCTCCACCGAAGCCGAGATATCCTTAAGTTATGGAGCACAAGTTCATCATTATTATATCCACAGGTTTAATCAAAGTTTATACATGTTGTGGTTCTTAACCTGAAGCACAGGTTGGCAGAGATGACCGGGCGGCCGGTGCGGGTGGTTGGTTGGTATCACTCACATCCTCACATCACCGTGTGGCCATCGCATGTCGGTCAGTATCATCAGCTTTACATTTGAATTATAACTAAACGTAATTATTGGTTGTTTTTTATTATTACTTATAAGATGACGCATTTTAGAGTCACAAACACGTAATCAAAAAGATCTGAAATACTAAACTGACGTCCTGAAAACATGGCAATATTCAAACATGGTTTTGATTTCAACATAGCCAACCATAGCTATAATTTGATACAAATAAAGACAAATAATTTTTGTCTCACTTTACAGATGTTAGGACTCAGGCGATGTATCAGATGATGGATCAGGGTTTTGTTGGTCTGATCTTTTCATGCTTCATAGAAGACAAGAATACAAAGGTAAAAGAAACATGCTGGAAGTTAGGCCTCAGTCATGGTAATTAAAACAGGTTAGATGTGATGTTAGATGTTAAGGAACTTTATAAATGTTTCTTAAGGATATGAGCATTCTGAACCAAAACACATTTTCATCCCAAATTTTTGAATGAACACTTTTTGCGTTTAGACTGGCCGAGTTCTCTACACCTGTTTCCAATCAGTGCAAGCCCAGAAAGGCTCAGAGTAAGTAATGGATGGTGCTGAATTGTAAAAAAGCTACTACATTTATAATATATGATGACTGAATTGGTCTTCTCCAACACCATCAGATATGAGAGGATTGAGATACCAATCCACGTAGTTCCACATGAGGCCATTGGCAAAGTGTGTCTGGAATCTGCAGTGGAACTTCCAAGAATCCTCTGCCAAGAGGAACAAGACACCTACAGAAGGATTCATAGGTGGAACCTGGACTTACAGTAGATTTAATTCAGTTATGGAATGAATACCTAAAACTACATACAGATGTCTTTGTTTATAAATATACCACTGTATTTTTCTCTCTCTGTAGTTTGACTCATTTGGATCCAATCACAAAGATACACAATGGATCAGGTGTGCTGTTTTACTTCTGTAGTTTTTGTTATTTTTGTGTAAGAACTGTGTGTGACTTGTGGGGTTATGTTTTTCAGAAAACTGCTGATAAAACAACTTGAAGTTCTAGCTGGGGTCCTAAAAGGTCCTTTAGAGATGTACCTGTCACATTATAATGATTCTCTCTCTCTGTCCCTCAGTGTTCACTAAGAACCTGTGCAGTCAGATGTCAGCAGTAAGTGGGCCTTTGCTGCAGTGGCTGGAGGATCGGCTTGAGCAGAACAAACAGAATATCATCGAACTGCAGAAGGAGAAGGAGAGACTGATACAGGAGCTGGCATCGTTATGAACAAGCCACAGGCTTTGCTGTCTTATTAGTACTAATTGTTCCTAAACTGATGGGAAATGTTGCACTGAAAACCTTGGCCTTTCTGCCATCTGCAGATCAGTAATCACTGGTTGGGAAATGATTGCATGGGAAACTGGACCTGGCGTAAACAATAGAGAGGGATAGGGAAGAAAGACGGACCTAATGTCCCATTTATTTTGCTTTTCAAACTTTTTGGGCTGTTTACTCCTTTGCTGACTGTGGCAAAATCTTCTGACGCATCACACTTGCACCAGTGCTTTTCTGAGCTCTTTTTAATTATTGTATGCTTTTGTGTCACAAAGCTATTAGCAGTTTTAAGAAGTTGCTGCCCATTTTCATTTTCAAAGGTCCGACCAGAAATTGCTATACAGTTGTTCTCCAGCAAAGGCTTGGGACAAACTAATTAACATTAATATCTTCTAAATTGTTGCTAACTATAAATTAAACATGCTGTTTATTGCAGCATTAGTATTACTGAAGTTGTTTCAGCCTGAACCTTTTTAAGCCCTAAGTGCAGTGAAGAGACGCACAGACATATGTTACATGTGACAACATCACCTGAATGCCAAGTTTTAATTTTTTTCCTCTTTTCCTCTTCACCATGAATATCCTCCTCTTCATGAACAGAAGCTAGCTGGTTCTTTTGATGGAGTTTGTCTTTTGGATCAATAAAGCTGGAATAATGATTGAATGATGTAATAAATGTGTTGTATGTTGTAATAAATGGGTAGTTAAAATGAACGCTGATTGAGATTGTTATAAAAGATGTGATCTTCACAGTTTTCTTCTCTTTTGTACGTTTCGGTTAATAAGGTAATTTTTATGAATGTCCCCAGGTATGGCAGTATGGTGTACTTTTGTAATGCAGTTAAGTTAATTTACTGTGGAACATCATAAGGTGTAAAGTGGCCTGTGTACAATATGGAATGATTTATCATGCCTCAGTAGAATAACGTCAGCCGTTTGTGACATCCTTTTTCTAAATTGTGAGAGACCTTCTTATGTGTAAATGTGCATGGTGATGGCTAATGTTTTCTGGTAACCAGGCAACTCTTGGAGTCATTTATGTCCTTAAATTTTCAGGACTCTGACATAAATTCCCCTGTGGTTCTTTACCATTTGCTCCAGTTTTAATGTATCACAATCTAGCCAGCAGATATATTACTTTTCAACTTTTTAACACTTTTCTACATTGCTTGTCAAGTGAAATAAAAGGTAAAAATGTTATGGTTCTTTACAAATATAGAACAAAATTAGAATGAACCAATTATACAAATTAAATGAAATTCTGTCTAATTCTAGCAACCGGAAAGGACTGCTATGTTCTTTCATAAACCTTAAATTATGCAAATCATAGCTGAATCCTCTGAACCAGGTTTTTATGGCTGAACCAGAAGCGTTACAGCCTTTTACAGTCACTCTTCCAGCCCTTTCTATGGTGTTTAGCACTGAGCAATCACAGTTTTGTCAGGAATTCCATGTGTAGTTTAATTTTGCCAATGTGATGTGCACATGTGCACTAGACACATTGGAAGAGGTGCATTGTCAAGTAAGGTGCATTTTCTTTTTGCTGTTTAAAAAGGAAAAATGCCTGGTTCTCATTTTCCATGATTAATTACCTGATCTCCAGTTCTGGTCCTGGAGAACCAGTATCCTAGAGGATTTGCATCATGCCTGGTGAGGCAGTTCTGGTGAGCTTCTACCTTAGATAAGGTGTCAATGTTCTAAACTAAAGTATGGTGGAAAAACTTCAGGACAACCAGCCCGCCAGAACCAGAACTGGACACCCCTGTTTGTCTGATATAATAAAGTTTTAAGAAAGTCCACACTCAGATTTTTAATTATTCTTCTAGTGTTTCCTGCAGAAGCACTTCAATAAAAACATTCTTTTATAGAATGATTCAGTATTTTAAAACAGAGCTGTTCAAGTAATTTGATAAGTGTCATGCCCCAGTGTTGTGCAGTGCTAGTCTATTGTATAGGTGCAACTTGCAGGTGTATAAGTACAGCCTGGAACTCATATGGACCACCAGGACGAGCGTTTTGAGACATTGTCGTTCCTTCAGTGATCACTGATCATTTTCTAACTGCAAAACCCCCTTTTTTTTGTTGAACTTTCACATTAACAAAGCAGTGGCAGAAACATGGCTATTGTGCTACTGTACCAGGCACTGCAAGGTTAATAGACCTTTGAAGAAAAGAAAATATTAAGCTCTTTGATCTAAAACTTTACCATTCTTGAAGAACTAAGTTATGACAAAGTTTTAGTGTTATCTCTGCGTTACTGTATAAATCTAATATTTCTAATGAAGTTACCTATTAATTAATATGAGATACATGCATGAAACTAATAATGAAACGCATTACCGTCTCCATACTGGACGCCTCGCATTCCTTTTGTGCACGAAGCTGGCTGAGTAAAATACATCTTTATTGAAGTAATACATTTTCCAGGCAGTCGGAGGAAGCGAGGCATTTTTCCTGGGCCGAGGAGGGAAAGGTGACAGGTTGATCACAGTAAAGTGCTGAGCGAGGCCCCATATTGCAGCCGCTGCTACTCGCTGTAATTCACTCTGATGGTGTCTTTTCCATCACCTCAAGGTTATTCGCTTTCCCACTCTCAAGCCTTGCTTTGTTGTCTTGAAGATTAAAGAGCTCCTAAACCCTTTTAACATATTAACACGGGCTTCGAAAGACAAAAATGAATTTAATAATTAATATTGTAAACCAATTTTGTTTCACTTTCTTGGTTTTTCAAACCACCCGTTTGTGAGAGTCACAAACATGCAGTGTTTTTATTAAGATTGGATGTTTTCACAAATTCCAGATCAAATAATTATGAAATTTACTCATATTTACATTTTTCTTGACTACAGTCAACATAGTGGAGTGCAAAAACCTGCGTATTTTCATGTCTGCGTTAGAAATATTTAGGAAAACCCTGTTTGTGGGAGAGCTGTTGTGCTCTTTTTGTTCCACAAGGGGGCAGTAATCATCCGTGTTGATGTTTTGTAGTGATGCCAGACTTGGTTTCATCACCTTTTTGTGTTTGGGGCTTGTTATGAAACAGTTAGCCTTCTTTTTATAGAGTATGAAGGAGAACAGAGTACAGATGGCAACCCTATATTCATGCGAGAGAGGGGGAAAATATATCTTTTTGCTTGAGTTTATCATTAACTAAATTTGAATAATAATGTAATGTGTGTGTGTTTGTTTTGTAACAGGAAACACTTGGGGTTTGCTCCCTGGATATATTTCTGGCTCTGATGACTTGGCGAACAATGATGTCCCGGAGGCTGGCAGTGTTTAATTACCATCTCAAAAATAACCATGAGGAAATTTAGGCTCATACACCTTCATACACCCCCACCCCCACTCCCACCCCACACACATATACAGTCTGTCCTTTTTATGTCCTATGTAGAAATCAGTGGGGAAACGAACCATCTGGACTTTAGAAATAGAAAGTGTAGCAATTAACTTTTATCTCATCCCTTGCCTTTTTTGGAAGTTTACATAAACCCTCAACTTTTTCAAAAATGTCATGACCCTGTACTAGAAGAACCGAAAAGATTCTGGTTCTGGGTCATGATAAAGCTGAGAAATAGTTTTAGTTTTCAGGTTACAATGACCATGGCATAAGCACTAGAGCAGACTGGAAATGAAGGTCTGCCCAAGTCTCAGAATGACGGTGACAAAATAAAACGAATGGCTTGACCTTAAAGTTCTGATTTAATGGAGCGAGCAGCGAAGTCAAACTCCAAAAGCTGTGCTGTGCTTTAAATGTGATGTTTACTCCTGATTGTGATTCTGAACACAGGCCTACAGGTCTACTGCAAGTTCAGCGTTGTACGTCTTGATTTATGGGACTGTACATCAAGTTTGACTTACGTTCCTACTTTTACACGATCGCCTCCAAAAGATGTTTTGATATTTAAATGTGTCTTCTCCTGCACTTCTATGGGGGGAAAAAATCGAGTTCTTTGCAACTTCCCGAAGCCACTCCGTCAGAGATGATGGTGTCCTGTCTCCCCCGTCCTCCCTCCACCTCCTGCAGTATTTATGCCTTTGAATCTTCTCTGAGATTTATTTGCTCTATTATGATGAGGAGTTCTCATTTTGCGTGAGGATGCTAACAGCTTCGCTGCTTACTCCAGGCAATTGCCGGTGGTGTCAGCGCACCTCCCCCTGTACCCCCCCCACACCTTTTTTATATACTCAAATTCATTTAATAACATCTGCTGCTGTTGCAAATCACAGCATGTGTGAACAGGGAAAAAGATGAATGTGGCAGATCCGAGCGCAGACAGCCTGCTCGAGCGGCGCTGGTGTGGAGGTGGGAGAGAGAAAGAGGGGGATGAGTGGAGGTGAATGCTAAATTCCACCGCTATGTACCGCTGAATGAGTGATGGAGGCGCTGGCTGAGCGCCGATACTCCGCCGGCCATGCGTCCCAAACAAGGTCATCTGCCCCCATTGCATAAATATTGATTTTCAATCATCTGTTTCCTCCTAAATCATCTGCCTGCTTGAATCAGACTAAGTCATCAATGCAGATCTTATGGGGTCCTTTTGAATGGGTTAGTTTATTCTCTCTCTCTTTCTCTGCCAGGTGTCTCGGCTATCACTCGGTGCCTGAGAGGCGAAGACGTCCGGGACTGGCAGAGCCCTTGACAGTCTCCATTGTGGCTGTGATGCCACCTCACATTCCTGCAGGAGAACAAAAAGGAAGGCTGGAGGCGAACAGGTGCAGGCTGTAGATAGAAAACGGCTCTGGAGGCCTCCTATAGGGCGGCGCTGGAACAGGACAACGGATGCGAAGCAATTGGCCAAGATCCTCAGCTTGGTGCTTCTGCCTTCAGCTCGATTTCCATAGCTGAGAGTCCCACCAGGTTGTGTGTGTTTGCTTTTTCTGACACAGAACGGTAGACGGATGTGTTTTCTGTAAGATTCTGTGAAGAGCGGTGCAGCAAGGCATGCTGATGTGACAAATGGCGTCTCACAAAAATATTCGCCAGAAAACAACTCAGAAGAGAAAGTTGAGTCTTGGGTTTAGTTGCAGAGTGACGGTGACAAAATAAAGCCAATGGCTTGACAAATTCTGGCATTAGGGCCAAGGATGTAAAATCATGTATATTATAATAGGCACTTAAACACCAGTCCTGATTCAGCTTACACATACACACACACAATGAAGCCCTTCACTTGACTCTAACAACCTCAGACAGTCAATTTAGTGCTTTGCTAAAAGATTCATCTCAATGAATCCATGTTAATCTGTGTCAGCGCATCTTAACCCATTTCCCATAGCCTTTATTTCTCCTCCTCAGCTAGACATGCTGTCTGCCCCCAACAGGGATCAAACCCCTGCATCTCCATCCTTTCGAAACCTGTGCATTTGCTGTGCATTGTTGAGCATTAGTCATGTGCACAGAAGCCAGCATGATTTTTCAAGTGATGACAAGACAAGCAGCAACATAGCACTGTAGGCTGAGATTGAAACCCCAGTTTTAAGAGACAGTTAACCTCCTTTCCAGTCAGGTCAATTAAGAAGTTGTGGTTACTGTATTTGGGGTTCTGTACTTTCTTTTGTTGGCCAGCTCTATTTAAACATTTCTAAATTCATTATTAATTGAATTTTAAGTGAATGTAATGTTCTCCCATTATAAAAAACGCTGTCAGAAGTGCAGAGTCTGTGCCTCTTTAACAAGAATGCAAGGCATTTAGAGACTATAAAATAGGCCAGAGTACCACAGTAAAATGGGGTTTATTGAAAAATGCCAAATGATATACAGTCCTCTAATAATCATACAGATTTTCCTCAGTTGACTCAAATTGCCTCAATTGTCTTGAGCCTTTTTATTTTACATGTACAACAGATCTAGCTGGGCGATGAAGGGACTTGTTCATGTCATGTGTGATGGGTGAATTTACTGTACCAGAAAGTGACAAAGAAGTAGGCTAAAGCATGTAGGTCAATGTGACCACATAGTCTTGTATTTGGTTTAGATGAGAAGCAACAAGCCCTTGGATTCTCCAAGCATTTGTATGTAGAATGCATTGGACAAACTAGGTGTAATCAATTTAGTGAAGACATTATCGACATTTTCTGTGATGATTACTTATATGTGTGATGCCTTCAATAGCTTATTTGGGGCAGTGATGATGTGGTGGTTTAAATGACTGAAACCCTGTGTAAATGATAATAATGGAAACCCTTTGTTGGTGACTTGACTAAACCTGTTACATGAAAATGGAAGTTGGGAGCTTCTAATAAATGTTGTACATTGATGTAAATTCAGAAAGAGTACACAAACAGGCTGTATAATTTAGTTAAAGGTTAACTGCACTGGTGACTATTCAGGTAAAAAGCTCTCCAGCAGTTTTTAATCATTTATATTCATTATATTATTAGCCTAGTGTAAGACCAACTTATATTTCTCTGATAACTAGAATCTTTTCACTAAACATCATACTGAGTATTGATCTTCTATTTTCCATTATGCTTTCTATTTGCTAGGTACAGCACATGATGAAACATTTTCAATTGAAATTTCAGGAGAATTGAACCTGGGCACTGCCCAGGTCCACATGGATTATTGTGACTGATAAATGCATTACAGGTCTGTGCCTGAAACCTATTTTTCTTTTCCACAGTGTGTGTTGTTAATAATGAATACATACCTTTTTTTGAAAGTACGACATGGAATATTGCAACAGCATTGTGCTGTTCAAATAGAGAATTGATCAAACTGTAATTTGATTCTACTGTCAATGATAAAAAAAAAAACCTCTGAACAACAAATCACAAGCCAGCTAATAGTAGTATTTTTCCCCGCCGTGTCATTTCCGTTTGGTTGCCTCTCCAGTGCTGCCAGAAAAGAAAGAAATTGGCCTCATAAAAATGAATATTAGCACATGGGGGTGATAGGATTGTCTGGCAGGCTATTCTCAGGTTCAGTGGTTCATTTGATAGAGGCTTTACCAAGCAAATAAATAAAAGATGTTTTGCTGTATCAGGAGCTTTCCAAACAAATTAAATGCAATACAGTGGAACAGACCTTCCTGAGGAGTTCGTCTGCTCCTGTGCTGATGGAGATGGCTAAGTGTTGGCTAAAGGTCCATCACAGAGCCATCTAGCTTTCTGGTGACAGGATCAGTGATTAGCAAAATGAGATCATTCATTCATTATCCGAACCACTTAATTCCAACAGGGGTCACGGCAGGGGGCCGGAACCTGTCCCGGGAGCCACAGGCGCAAGGCAGGGACCAACTCTGGGTAGGTGCCAACACACCGCAGGGCACACACACTCACCCAAGCACATTCACAGTCACGCCTTACGGGGCTAATTTAGAGTCGCCAATTAACTTGTTTCAACTATGTTTTTTGGGAAAGTGGGAGGAAACCAGGGCACCCGGAGGAAACCCATGCAAACACAGGGAGAGCATGAAAACTCCACAGAGAAAGGCCCAATGACCAACCTTGGGATCAAACCCAGGACCTTCTCACCGCGATGCAACAGCACTAACCAGTGCGCCAGTGTGCCACCCTCAAAACGAGATCAGTTTCTAATAATGTTTTAAAGCTGCTAGGGTGCAGATCTCATTATGCTAACTGGCTCTATTCACCTTTATGCATGTGCTTAGTCATATTAGCAGTTTTGAGTGCACAGTTGCTTTTAGAAAGTCTGGGCCATTTATGCATTGTGGTATTATTAATGGTTGCTTTAGTTCAGCTGCATAATTGGATTGTATTCCCAGTAGCAGCTGTAATATATCAGGAACTGTAGATGTAGCATGTTTATCGTACATCCAAAAGACCCACACATAAATGTGCTAAAAGGCAAGGTCTGATGCTACCTTGATTATTTCCACTTTTAGCTTCTTAAAGTCTTGAAGAGTTTATAATGCCACAACTCCACCTGTGCCAACTTCACCAGTAACCAGCAGTGAAATGGCTTCTGCTCATACTTACAAAACACACTCTCACCTCACAGATGTTCTTTGATGCAAAGCTAGAAAAAATAAAGTGATAGGAGTTGAACAGAAAACAAAGAGCTCTTCTACCTCTACTCATTCTCCACCGTCATGCTTCAATCAAGTGATCCACTTTTTCATCAGCCCTCTGACCTCTGCTTTTAGACTCCTATCCAAGTGTTACACCTTATTGCATTAAAGAATTTAGCTTATTTATAAAGGATAAGTGACGGGTGTTCAGTCTTTCTGCGCAAGCTGTGATTTTGACAAAATACATTAATGTTTACTTCAAGAGGATGCATGGAACCCTTGCACTTATTTGTGAGTAATTTATCCATCCATTTCATAACTAGCACAATAAAGACCAACATTAAGACCACTTGTTTGAATTGTGAATGTGAACTCTGATGACGTGTGTTTCAAGAAACCTCACCAGCTCATGGCTTTAAATGATGTTCTGCTCTTGTTAAATGCTGTGGGACTTAAATGTTCTTCTGATAACCTGTGTCCCAAAAAGAAAAGATAATATTTTTTGAACATAGTTACTAAGAATAAGGAATCTGTTATATCAAGAGTCTAAAAAGAGACATAGCACATGGTGATGTGGCTCAGGGGTAAGAAAACTGCTCAAAGAGAGGAGGGTGTTTAAACAGTTACAGCAGTTGTGTTTTTTTGCACAAATTTACTAAGAACTATGAATCAGAGAAGTCCAATGTCCAAAATATGCCAAGCAACTGTCAGGTCCTGTGGCTCAGGGGTATGAGCATTGACACAAGATGTGGTAGTTGAAGGTTCAAGCACAGCTGTAATCATGTAAATTATATTTTGAACATTTTTTTCTAAGAACTAGGAATCTAAAAAGAGCTACAGCTTAAAATATGCAGCGTTACACACTACTCCAGCGTGTAAAAACACTACTCCAGATAAAGAAGATGCCAAGTTCAAACCTCAGTTAGAACAGTTTACACAAATTTACTAAGAACTATGAATCTGAGAAGTCTAAAAACGTACTCGGTTACTAACATAACCTTGGTTCCCTGAGATATGGGAACGAGTACTGCGTCAGAAGACGCTATGGGAAAACTCTTCTTTTCCTCTTCGACTGAAGGCTTTTTTTTCAATCACGCAGTGCAACTGCACGCTGATTGGTTTGTCAAAGTTAACTTGATCGAAGCAATCAACTGACGGCGGTAATGAGTCGGCCAATAGCCGTGTCGCTTTACCGGGTGCCGACATTTGAATGGGGCGGCTCCAACCGGCTCTATAAATGCAGCCATTTCACCGTCAAGTTCAGATTTTTCTTCGAGTGAAGCATCTGAGGCGTGCAGCACATGGCATGGCAAGGAACGCAGTACTCGTTCCCATATCTCAGGGAACCAAGGTTACGTTAGTAACCGAGTACATTCCCTTTCCATATTTCACTCGTACTGCATCGTAAGACGCTATGGGGAACCAGTACAATCCCGCTGTGCCATGGTGGGGCGCGACTCAATATGATGCCCAAGGGGAATCCCAGGGGAACATCAAAAATTACACCAAGCACAGGGCAAGCCACGAAGGGGGGCCACTGTGGCTCGGGTGTCACCCCGCAGGTGCCCAAGCGACCCGAAAACTAGGGACTCGCACACAACAGGTCGAGTAGCCCATAAAACCACTCAGTCAGTCTCAGTGACGGACTTAAACTGACAAAATTCTGGACTGCAGAGCAGGGACGTCCAGGTTATAAAACCTGAGAAATGTGGACGGCGAGGACCAGCCGGCCGCCTCACAAATCTCCGGAATGGAGACCCCGCTCAACCACGCCCAGGAAGAGGCCATGCCCCTGGTGGAGTGGGCTCTGACTCCGATGGGGCACTGCATCCCCAAGGAGGAATAAGCCAATGTAATGGCCTCCACAATCCACTTAGAAAGCCTCTGCTTCGTAACCAGATGGCCCTTGGCACAGTTACCGAAGCCGACAAAAAGCTGTTCTGAGCTCCTGAAAGAGGCAGAATGCGCTACGTAAGCCCTCAGGCCCCTGAGGCAGAGCAGGGGGCAGAGCAGGGGGCAGAGCAGGTGCAAGTCCTGGTCGCCACTGAGGCGGGCAGGGCAATGAGACTTATGACCTGGGCTCTGAATGGAGTTGAGAGCACCTTAGGCACATAACCCAGTCTTGGTTTCAGGACGACTCTGGAGTTGTTCGGCCTGAATTCCAGGCAAGATGGGTTGACAGACAGTGCTTGCAAGTCACCCACTCACTTGACAGATGCCAGTGCCAGGAGCAGGGCAGTCTTAAGCGAGAGCGCTTTCAGGCTCGAGGAGTGCAGAGGTTCGAATGGGGCCCCTTTCAGGGCCCTTAGCATGGTGGATAAGTCCCACAAGGGGACCGTACGAGGGCACAGGGGGTGCAACTGCCTGGCGCCTCTCAAAAATTGAACAACCACGCTGTGCCTGCCGACTGAGCGCCCCGCAATAGGGGCATGAAAAGCCGCTATTGCGGAAGAGTAAACCTTGATGGTCGAGGGAGAACGCTGCTTGTCCAGCAACTCCTGCAGGAATGATAAAGCCACTGAGACCTCTGAGGAGACTGGATCGAAGTTCCGGTCTCGGCACCAAGCCATGAAGAGAGCCCATTTTAAAGCATAGAGCCGCCGTGTAGACAGGGCCCTAGCCTCAGTCATGGTGTCCAGGATGCGCTCCGGGAGGCCCAAAGGCGCCCATTGAGCGGCCAGACATGAAGGGCCCACAGCTCGGGCTGCAGATGCCACAGCGAGCTGTTCGCTTGAGAGAGGAGGTCCCGCCTCAAGGGAATCGGCCACGGGGCTGTTTCCAACAGCTGGAACAGCTCCGACACCCACAGTTGGTTCTTCCAGAAGGGGGCCACCAGGAGAAGCCTGAGTTTGCGCTCCCTGACTCATCTGAGTACCTGTGGTAACAGAGCGACCGGAGGGAACGCGTAAAGCGGAAGGTCTGGCCACTTGTGGGCCAGAGCATCCGTGCTTCTCGTAAAGTAAAGAGGGCAGTGAGAGTTGTCTTCGGAGGCGAAGAGGTTGACTCGCACCCTGCCGAAGGTGTCCCAAATCCTCTGAACCATGAGGTGGTGGAGCGTCCAGTTCTCTGATGAGACATTGCTCCTCGACAGCATGTCTGCCCCTTGATTCAATTTGCACGGCACGTGCAATGCCCTGAGCAAGCGCAGGTTGGCCTGGGCCCATACCAAAAGGCGCTTTGCCAGCGCAAAGAGGCGCCTTGAGACAATTCCGCCCTGGTGATTCACGTCGGACACCACGGAGCGGCTGTCTGAGCGCACCAGCACATGGTGCCCCTTCAGTTCTGGCAGGAAGGCTTGGCGGGCACAGCACACTGCGAGCATCTCAAGGCAGTTGATGTGCAGCCCCGCCTCCTCCTTGGACCAAAGGCCGGAGGCCGGTTTGCCCTCGCACAGCGCTCCCCACCCCATGTTGGAAGCATCTGTCGAGACCACCTTCCTCCTGTGTGCCGTGTCCAGGCGCACCCCTTGGGCTAGCCAGTGAGGGTCCCTCCAACGGGTCAGGGCTGCGACACAGGCCCGAGTTACTGATATGCAGTGGCGCCGGGGCGCCATGCCACAAATGGAACCCTCTGCTTCAACCAAAACTGGGTCGCATGTAAAGCAGACCCAGCTGAAGTACTAGTGAAGCTGCTGCCATAAGGCCCAGCATCCTCTGGAAGGCCTTGAGTGGGTGCGAGGAGCCCCCCCACGAAGGAGGCTGCACGGCTCCGAATTGACTCAGCTCACACCGCTGAGAGACTTGCATTCATGCACACAGAGTTGATTACTATCCCCAGGAATGAAATTCGTTGGCTGGGTAATAGCATGCTCTTGGCGAAATTGATCCTGAGCCCCAGACGCTCCAAGTGGCTGAGGAGAAGGGCCCAATGCGATATCGAAACCACCTCTGACTGGGCCAGAATGAGCCAGTCATCAAGGTAGTTGAGGACGCGGACCCCCATCTGCCTCAGAGGGGAGAGCGCTGCGTCCATGCATTGCGTAAAAGTGCGGGGAGCCAGAGACAAACCAAACGGAAGGACCTTGTATTGATATGCCACGCCCTCGAAGGCGAATCTCAGAAAGCGCCTGTGAAGGGGGGCAATTTGGATATGAAAGTACGCATCTTTCAAATCCAGGGACATGAACCAGTCCTTGGGGCGAACCTGTGCGAGGATCTGCTTTACAGTCACTATTCTGAACGGCCACTTTACCAGGGCGCGGTTCAGAAGCCTGAGGTCCAAAATCGGTCGAAGACCGCCGTCTTTTTTGGGGACAAGGAAATACCAGCTGTAAAAGCCTGACTCACTTTGAGCTGGAGGAACGATTTCTATGGCTCCTTTTTGCAGCAAGTTGGCCACTTCAGCGCAGAGAACGGGAGCGGTCTCGTCACGCACATGAGTGGGAACCATGCTGCGAAAGTGGGGGGGCCTGCGAGCAAACTGCAAGGTGTAACCTCGTCTTATCGAACCCATCACCCAGTCTGACACTGCGGGGATGGCCTGCCAGGCCTCGGCCCGCTGGGACAGCGGATGAACGTGGTTTATTGATTGGCTGCCCAGGAGCAGCGAATCTGACATGTGAGGAAGAGGAAAATTGCTCTTTTAATGAGGATGTGTGTTTTTAATTTTTATTTCCGCTATCACAGCAGTTGAACAGCCGGGCACCTGTATGGGCCAGGCAGGAGCCGAAGACACACTTGCCTCTGCACTTGGCGGCGAGCGGGGTGGCAAGAGGTAACTTGTGGGGTGGTCCGGCCGCGGCGGGACTCAACCCCTTCCTCTTCCTGTCTGGGCATTCAGGAGGACTTCCTGGGCATGGGGTCCATGGCGATCTTGGGCCGGGGACCCGTACGCTGGGTGGAGAACCGCCTCGCCAAGTGTGAGCGTCCTCTCTCCTGACGCTCCTTTGGTCATGGATCCGGAGCGGGAGGGGCGGGAGCAGCGGGCTGCCGAATCGGCTCCGATCTAGGGCGACTGGCGGCAGACGATGTGCTGGAGCGCTTCGGGAGGAAGTGTCGCATAGCCTGGGACGACTTCTGAGCCTCAGTGAAGCGTTCCACGAAACCCTCAACTGCCGGTCCGAAGAGGTCACCTGAAGCGACGGGAGCATTGAGGAACGGGACCTTGTCCGGCTCCTTCATCTCCATCAGCGTCAGCCAGAGATGGCGTTCCAGAACCACCAAGCTGGACATCAAGCGACCGATGGCTTGGGCTGTGGCCTTGGTGGCACGAAGAGCTAGGTCCGTCACACTTTGCAGATCGTTGAGGGAAGTGGCATCGAGACCGGTCCCTTCTGTGGCTTGCATCTTCGCCTGAAAAACCTGCAGCACAGCCATGGAATGCAGGGCTGAGGCGGCCTGGCCAGCAGCGGTGTAAGCGCGGCCAGCAAGCGCCGATGTGGTTCTGCAGGGCTTGGAGGGGTGGTTCGCCTTGGCCTTCCATCCAATGGCCGAGGGTGGGCAGAGATGCACGGCCACGGACTCATCAAGTGGAGGCAGGTGCACATAGCCCTTCTCCTTGGCGCCATCCACGGAGGAGAGCGCACTAGAGGAGTAAGGGGCGTAAGTCTTGACTCTGGTGCCGCGAGTAGATGACGGCGGTCAGAGGGCGGGGTCAGACTCGGAGCCCGCGAACTCCGCTGCATCGGAGGCAGCCAGCGAGATGCTGTCGTCATCTTCATCGTCCCCGCCAAACGCAACCAGGTCGCTCGCAGCCGCCAAGGGACGCTGGTCGGCCTGGGTGAAGAAGACCGGGTCCATAGGAGGGGAGGGCGAGGCTCGTGGGCATGGGGCCGGCGAGAGCTCGTCCGTCTCCAGACGCCTCCAGACATGCCAAATTCCAGCTGCAATGCTCGGTCAATGGCGAAGGCATTCAGTCGGCAGAGTTCAGTGAGGAATAATCTCCAAGGCTGAAGGAAGAAAAATCTGAACTTGATGGCGAAATGGCCGCATTTATAGAGCCGGTTGGAGCCGCCCCATTCAAATGTCGGCACCCGGTAAAGCGGCACGGCTATTGGCCGACTCATTACCGCCGTCAGTTGATTGGTTCGTTCAAGTTAACTTTGACAAACCAATCAGTGTGCAGTTGCACTGCATGATTGAAAAAAAGGCTTCAGTCGAAGAGGAAAAGAAGAGTTTTCCCATAGCGTCTTACAGCGCAGTACGAGTAAAATATCGAAAGGGAACAGGCTAAGCAACAGTCAGGTCCTATGTCTCAGGGGTATTGGCAGGAGGTTGTGGAGGTTGGAGGCTGAAGAATTGCCTTTTGCCCATGTATACTAAAAAAATAGGAATATGAGATGTCAAGTATCTAAAAACAGTCCCCAAAAAAAGAGAATCCTGTGGCTCAGTGGCATAAGCACTGTCTTGACAAGAAGGCACTGCAGGTTCAAACCTTGGCAATGGTACTTGTGCAAGTTGTTTTGAACATATTTGCCAAGAACAAGCAATCTGAGATGTCATTTGTCTAAAAATAGGCACCAAATCCAAGGGATCCTGTGGCTCAGTGTTATGAGTATTGCTCAAAGATGAGGAGGCTGTGGGTTCAAGCTCCAATACCTCATCAGGTGAGCAACTGTTTTCATGTTTTGGCAAACAATTACTAAGAATTTAAAATTTGAATATCCCAAAATTCAAATATCCAAAGAAACCATATTTACCATTAATACTTGTGGCTCAATGGCATGAATACTGCCTCTAGGTGTGGAGGTTGCTGGTTCAAACCCTAAGATAGGTAAATTCTTTAAAGCATTTGCAAATATCTGGGCTGCCTGCCGCCCTTTAGAGAGGTGAAAGCAGGAGGTTACATAAGGCATAAGGCATGGTGAAAAACATCTGGGTTGTAGGTTTTTGAGCTTATAAAAACTATCACCTCATTTTTGGAACTTCAAGGTTCCGTATATATCTGCCCATTCAACCTTCACAACCTCTCCACCACCTAATCCAACTTCACTTACACACTCAAGAGACACTACTCATGCAAGTGCCGGATTTCAACCAGCAACCTCCTGTCCAGACGTGGTGTCTCTAACCACTGAGCCATTGGAGTTTGCACAGTTCTCACACTTTTTAGGAGGGTTATCTTGAACAACCGTCACACTGCCAAGGGAAAAAACACAAGCACAAACCAGATTTGAACCAGCAGTCTTCCATGTAAGATGCACGGTGCTTCCCTGCAAGGCATCACAGCTGGCACACTGTGCTCTGTTTTTCTAGGGGTGTATCATGAAAAATGACTCCCATGGGCCAAGGGTAAAAACATCAACAAAGTTTGTGTTGCCACAGCTACCTTTTCCATTGTATTAAAGTTGAACATGAAATAAGACAAAACCCTATTTAATTCTTTTAAGTGTACATTGCTCAAAGCTTAATCAAATCTCTTGTTCATTATCAAAGTTAGTTGATAAAAATACTTAATATTAAACCCAAAACACACACAAAAGACTGCCAGACTACAGTCTTTTTTGTCATCTGAATGTTGACGTGAAAAGACTCACCATCAAGAAAAGTTTCATATGTCAGGATGTTGTCTGTTTTGTTCCAACGTCTTAACAGTGCCAGCTGTACCGGTCGACAGGCCTAGTAGTAGTTGAAAATCTTTAAAGTTGATTTATATTCACACAGCTGAAACTATTTATAGTAAGACACATACACAGTGTTAAACATTAACAATTCTAGGACAAAGACCACCTTAATGTAAATGGTCTAGTGCACTGTAGTTATTACCTAAAACAAGCCTACTGGAATCATTTCCAGCTAATAATTCCTAGTAAGTAAACAGGAAGTAAAACTAAAACAGTAAGTAGTACCAAACAAGAAGTAAACAGGATGCAAACAGGAAGTAAACTATACTGGAAATAGTACCAAACCGGAAGTAAAACTAAAGCAGGAAGTAGAACCAAACAAGAAGTAAACAGGAAATAAAACTAAAACAGGAAGTTGTACCAAACAGGAAGTAAACCAAACAGGTGGCATGAGAACCATGTTGACTGTCATGCAAAAACAGGCGAAGGGAACCTTTTGAGTCTCAAATCCCCTGTATTCTTAATACATTTGTTTGGTATTTGTTTGGTATTGTGATTCAAATAGCAGCTCCCTCAAAATCAAACAATAACATTACCCAGTTACACAGACAGTCTTCCTTACATTATTTAGATTCAGGATTAAGTGCCTTGCTGAGGGGCACCAAGGCTCTGCTGAGTTTTAAACCCCAAACTCTTAGTTTCAGTCCCTCAGAGCACTGCGACACCACTGTCCTGTAAAGCAGCATGTTATCTCATTAGGGAAAACAAGCACGTTATCTCATTAGGGAAAACAAATAGGCTACCATACAATAAAATAAATGTGAGAAAAAGGTTGTAAAAGATGAGTGTGGATCATGACAGATATGCAAAGAGGCCAATGGGTAAAGCATCAACATTCGAGCTCCATGATGGACTATGTGAAAAAAAAACCTCACTGAAAAATGAACAGAACTCGTGAATGAGTGTGCATATCAAAAACGTGTATACAAGCACCCCACCACACAATACACTGCACTTTTAGAAAAAAAACTGTAGGAGGCGTAGTGGTCAGAAAAAGTCAGTGGAATAAAAATCATATAACAATATGTGATTGTTCGCCACAATCAGATAATTACTAAGAATTTATGTTAAGAGAGATACAATGAAAAATACATCAGACCTTGAGACTTAGTAGTACCAGCATTGTCTCTGTTAGTATATAGAGATTGATTATTCAAAGTTTTTGAAATATTTTAGCCATAAATGTTTAAGATCTTAGAACCAGAGAACCATAGTACAGGGGCAGTGTTGGATCAGTGGTCTGAGTAAAAATTTCTTCCATTAAAATAAGAGTGCAGACTAAAACACATAAACTCTTAATGGGATCAGACATGGAACAGTTTCTTATGCCTTGATACTGGCTTGTAAAATTGTAACTTGTAATTCGGATTGGCAGTGTCAATAGTATTAAACTGTGCAAGCTTTATTCAATTTTCTCTGTTTAGTAGTTTAGTTTAGTTATCATAAAAGAGATTATCTAAAGTGCGGAATAAGACAATATAAGACTAGTGCTGAATAATATAAGACGTACACTTACAAGTTCCTTCATCTGAAATACCAAGCTCCTTATGATGCTGCCACCGATAAAAAAACAAAACAAAGCTCTGTATGATGGTAGATCGAGGTGGTCTCATAATTGCAACCTGCGTTAAGCATGATTTACTGATACGTACCACCAGAGGGCAGGTCTCAGCGTTAATACGGCTAGAGTCTGTTTAAATGAATATAAGCTTGTTTTTCCAGGCAAATGTTTGGTGCAATTAGAACGGTAATTTCATCTAAATGAAAGATTTTCAATTTTGACATAGAAGTATGACAATATTTACTTTATATGCCAGACTGGTAAAGGTGCCTCTGCGGTATTCAAGAACAAGGGACTGCCAAAAGCTGCTTGTCTGGAGCAATTCAGGTAGATTTGCTCAAGCACTTACAACTGTTTTTCTATTTTTATACAACAGAAAATTGTCACCTGGTGCAGTAAAAGCTCATCAAAGTGTTCCTCAAGATGCCCTGCTAACACTGTCACACTGGATAAGAGTTTCTGATAAATACCTTAAATGTAAATGTGTAGAAGGTCATCAGGAATAATCTTCTGCCAAAGAGGTGATACCTTTGATGGATTCAGAGTGGGCCAAAATACCACCACAATGGATAGTGACCTCAAGAAAAAGACAAACAAACAAAAAAACCCAGAATTATCAGTCCATATTACCATGTGGTACTACCTGGAGACCTCTCTGACAGATGAGGATCAAGTAGATTCCAGCGTAACCCAGACTTAATAACAGAGAAGGCACTTTAATTAAAAAAGTAAAGAAGAAGAGACAATAAAAATGACAATATGAAAAATTCTAACATTACAAGTGGAGACACCAAAGGTTCCACCAGAGGGCACATGTTTATTGCAGTTTTTTTTTTTTTATGCAGCACCATGTTTGTGTCTTGCACCACATGGCTGATAGTGGACCCATGGATAAAGCCTAAAAGGCCACAGAGACATAAGCTGGATGCAATTTAGATGATTATAAGCAAGTTTTTTAAAGATTTGTTTGGTATTGTGATTCAAATAGCAGCTCCCTCAAAATCAAACAATTACATTACCCAGTTACACAGACAGTCTTCCTTACATTATTTAGATTCAGGATTAAGTGCCTTGCTTAGGGGCACCAAGGCTCTGCTGAGTTTTAAACCCCAAACACTGAGTTTCAGTCCCTCAGAGCACTGCGACACCACTGTCCTGTAAAGCAGCATGTTATCTCATGTTTTAGTACTGTTGAAGGTTTGGTGTACATTTAGAGAAATGGTTGGTTGTTATCAAACTATTTGCTGATTTTTGAGCACTGAAAACTTTTTTCATACGCTAAGATATCTGAAAAACATGGACACTAATAATACTAATCATAGCATTGCTCTCGACCAGATTATTGAATATGTCCAGTAGTAACAGTAAAAATTCACCAAATCAAACAAAATCTTAATAAAAATGGCTAGTGCAATAGTGAAATAACTGGCATTAGAGTTTTAAGATTGGGACTTGCTCTTGAAGTGCTAAAGTACAGTGCTGTAATTGCATATTGATTTGTAAACAGTACTTTTGTGTATAAAAGGCCAGCAGACAATTTAGCAGTGGTCTCTATTCTATGGTCTACTACCTGCAGACCTCCCTGAGAGATAAAGTCACTCTGGTAGATTGCATGCACTCTAGCATTTTCCAGGCCTTACAACAAAAAAACCTCAACATACCTACAGGCCAACTGTGCTCATAATGTGCTCAAGAGAATAATGATAAATAAATCAAGTTTGAATTTTGAATGTAACAGACTGCGATATGTTATCTGATTGTTGCTTTGTCTTTTTCTTTGCTGATATTTTTCCCTCCAAAAGGAATTTCATTATAATTAGAACATACAAATGAGGATTTTTATGTTGACATTGGCTTAGCTTTAGTGGACATTTTCCTGCATGCAAGTTATTCCTTATTCCAGATTCACCAGAAGATGCTGCTGTTGTTCTGTCATTTCTGCACTGTCCCAGCCACTCTCCAGCTCTGTTTTTTTCTGTGATGAAATTGGGAGAAAATGAAAGTACGAGGCTGTGGTGCATCAACAATTTCAGCCATTACTTTTCCTGGACATTTGCTGACTGTTTTATTTGCCTGAATGGCAGGGCTGGAGATTTGAGAAATGTGAGAACTGGTGCTTGAAAATGTCTCAGGAGATACCACATCAATTCAGGAGGAGGAAATGTAATCTAGTTGGAAAAAGCTGACTAGCTTTCCTTATTACAAAATAAAGAGAACCGTTTGTATGCCCAGAAGAAAATACATGATGGTGCCGTTATATCTCAGATGTATAAAGTGTAACATGATAGCATGAATAGCACTGTCACAAACTGATTTATTCATCCTCTGAGAGAAGGATGTGAGATTTTGCTATGATGTAGCAAAGGCTTTTCTCTCTAGATGGCCATCTCTATGAAATAATTAGGTACAGAGCTGTCCTGCAAGAACACAGCAATTGCTTAGGGATTTTGCAAGACTACATGTGATCCTCGGGGAAAAGACTGTGAGTAAATACAATAGAAAGAGAATAATAAAAGAAACAAGTTTCATGACTATGTCCTTCTAAGTTGAGAACTTGCTTTTTTGTCTTTCACATCTTCAAAATCTCAATCTCAAAATCCTACATCTAGAGCTGTGAAGTACAAAAGGGAACATTGGCTTCAATTCTTTTTTAACATGCAGATGTTAGTGAAAATGTCATCCGCCAACTTTAAGGTCAGAATTTTCTGGCAAATTAAGCTCACTTTATGGGCACTTTTAATTCAAACAGAAACATGGATCTCATAAAAATCTGTGAAAATTTGAAGGGTAGATTTGGGAAAGAAACTCAGCCTTTCCCAACGAATATTCATAACCCTGTTCTACGAGACTTGTAGGAGGATCTCAACAAATTTATTTTCTTCTTCTTTTGACTTCTCCAATTGGAGGTCGCCACAGCAGATCAACTACCTTGTTTTCTGCATTTTGAACTAGCAAAAGTTTTACACCGGATGCCCTTCCTGATGCAACTCTCCCCATTAATTGGCCTGGGACCAGCACCAAGAAATACACTGACTCAGGTATCCCAGTGGCTGAGTTATCTCAACTAATTTATGCTTTCTTGAATTTCTTTCTGAGGATGTGTAAATATTTGCGAACCGAGAGGGTAACCACTAGTGAGTCATGAGGGCGCACCAGGGCAGACCAGGACAGGTGTCACACTCTTGAGGGTAGCCTCGGCATGGGGAGCGACAAGAGTCTGAAGGCGCTTGGCGGGTGAAAATCAGTTCGGGATACTCAGCTGTGCATCAGTCATGCATGCGAAGTTGTCAGCGAGGTGAATGTAGCCAACTCATGCATGTTGCTCCTGAGGGAGGTGGGGAGAGGGGGAGTAATGGGGGATACGGGGGTGTTATAAATACAGTTATGCTGGAGGGAATCCAAGTGCTCTGACAATGAAATCTCCACCCAGGAGACCAGCGTCATTAGGAGCATTTCTCCCTTTGGAGCCACCCAGTGTAAGTGTAAGCTGCATTACCAAAAAGGCTCTGACAATGGGCTAATGAACCGATAAAAAACTAATAATGACAGCTTTTGCAACTTCTTACTGCACTTTGACTGATTGGAACTTTGATGGCAGGAGTTCTCTTGTGGTTCTGCAAGTTTTTTGCTGACATTTCTTGTCGGCAGGTGAGTAGTGAGATAATTACATGCACCAAGTACAACATATATTGCCAAAACCTTCACAGCATCAGTGGTAGGTGTAATGGATCCATGTTTATCAATAACATTTGTAAGATCCTGGTTTCATCTGTGGTTAACAGATTCTACAATCACTTTCATATTTTGGTGATTGGTTCCTTGTCCACTTTATTCAATTGCCAAGATTGTTGTATAAATGTGATAAATGTCATTGCTCCATGAAGGACTTCATGTTTTCTCCTCAGGACATCAGAAGGTTGTGTCCTGCAAATAAGCCTATCTGTACTGTCTCCACAACAGTAACATCTCTACTGTGGATAAGAAAAGTAGCACAGTTTTGATTTTCTCTTCCTCTCACCCCTAATGCTTTAGAACTTGAACATCTCCATCATTCAAATGTGAAAATAATTCTGATAGAAATGAGGTCTAACCAGGATGTAACCAGGATGGAAGGGCACAGAAAGCAGGCATGTGCAGAAAATTAGGACAAGATAATTGTGCAGAAAAAGTTAAGAAAAGATTAAAGAGCAATCACTGTGCTAAATTAGGGAAGTCCTGACACAGCTCCCTAGATGGTCTCCAAGTGATAGGAATTTAAGTTGAAACCTTCAAGATAATTGGGTGAAATGGCAATACATGCAAACAAATAAACAGCATCTCGTGTCTTTTTTCATCCGCCACTTTGGTCAGTCTGACAAATTGTAGTCAACGCCCTGAGGGACCAATAAAAAAAAGTAGTGGAGAGATACTGTGGAAAGCACAAGAAATTAGCAGGCAGTAGATAGCATGAAAAAGTCAAGCCATTTGATTTAATGAAGACAGTTTCTCAAGAGTTTGGAGATTGGCTGGAATTTTGCAGAATTAAAGACGTGATTTTGATGGAGGTTAGCTAGAGGGCCACAGATAGCATTTATCATTTGGTGTAGTTGAAGGTCCACTTTTCATTCTAATTCACTGACATTCCTTTTTTTCGTCCAGTCCTGAGCCGGAACACAGATCTACATTGTTGGCTCTTAAATGAGTTGTCATGTTTTGAGGTTTGGGATCTCATCCTGCTCCACGAAGACATGTTGACTAGAATGTGATCCATGCGATAAATCTGACCTGACAAATCCGGGTCATTGAGACAGTCTCCTGAGTGGGTACTTACTATCCAAAAGTGCAGGTCTGCAGAGTCCGAATGTCAGACATTTCTCTCTAGGAGCCTGACTAAAGGGGGTGCCGCAGGGAAGCCAAACAGAAAAGGACAATGGAAGGACAATGCAAAAAAAACTAAAACATAGGTGCTGCAGTGCATTGATGTATTTTCAACATTTACATTTAGCAGACATTCTTATCAAGTGGAACTTCTATTTCCTAATTACACAGACAGTCTTCTTGGAGCAAACTGTTAAGAGTTAAGAGCCTTGCTCAGGGGCACAACAGAGGTTTTTAGATTCTGATGGGATTTGAACCGTCATTGTTATGGTAACCATAAAAGTTTTTCAGTCATGACCACCCCATGTGCATGACACCAAAAAGTACAGTCAAATATAAATACTGCATCATTATATACTGTTGTGCTAAGTCCAAAACGTTTTACTGCCGTGTTAATACTAATTCAGTTGTCTCATGGAGGTCAATCTCATGTTAAGATCAATGGTCTAAATCTCAATGTTCAAGTAATCTCTCAAGTTTTTTTTAAAGATGACGACAACTTTAGGTTTAGTAGGAATTCAATTAACAAATACAGTATGTTTAAATAAAATGATTTGGTAAATTTGTAGAGATATGAACTAACAAAAAATATCAGCAATTTGTGAAAGCAAAGGACTGAAGTTAAATGTATTGACCAATTACATTTTGCTTAGACACATCTCCAGTAATAAAAACGATCAGATCACATCACATCTCTATCTGATCACAAGTCAGAGTAACTTATTGTTAGGATGGAGATTTCATTCCCTTCCTTGTAAAATGGCAGTGCTTATTGACATTGTTTTAAAATCAGATGTTAATCAGAGCTGTTATCAAACCCCCTGGACTGCAAATATATATGAGAAACAATAGAATATAACTGGATAACTTCTCCAATCTTCAACTTCACAATAACAAACCAAATCTGGTGTTCCTCACTTCCTTCACAATATTGGGCTCTCTCATTACCTTAAATCTGACAATGCAATTTCCTCAGAGAAACACTTCAATGCATTTCTCCTGGGGAGTAGCCATTATTTAGAAAAGTTTCATATGCATGTGACACATTTCCTATAACGTGGCCTCCCATGGATTTGAGGTTGTCTGAATGGTCTGAAGCCAGCAGTCTGCATGGATTTGAAGTTATCTACACAGTTGTATCTTTAGCTGTCTTATTGCTTTGAATGGATTGCTCAACACCACATTACCATAATTGATTTGCTTTAATGCTCTCGGTGAAGCCTGGCCAGATTGACAGGCTAATCAATTTAGGGTAACTTAGGCAGGCTAAATGGATGACTGTGTCACACATCATCCCTAAAGAGACGATATGATGTTAAATCAATGGAACCCATACGATAGCATGACTACTACTGCTAAGTGAACAGTAATGTGTTAGTGGTAAAGTGGTTAATGTTTGCTTATTAACATCTGTCAAAACTGTTGGAACATATAGTGATGTTAGAATTTCTGTTCCTACATGCTTTGTAGGAAAATTCTTACACTTATAAAATAAAGGCACACCAAGGAGCTGTCCATGGTGCTGAATGTTTCTGCCGACTTTACAGATGTACATTTACAGCATTTAAAGCAACACAATGTAGTTTTCAGCCTTCAAACTATATTTTCAAGATCATTCTGATGGTACATCAACTCACAATAGGTTCAATTACACCTTTGTCATCGCTATAGAGCGTCAGCATCGCCTGCATGGATACTATGACACAAAAATTACTACAAAATTTGACTGCTTTATGGCATACAGGACATCCTCCCTCCCCCTTCAAAAGACGAGGCAAGTAAAGGAAGTTACGAAGTTGTGAACTAACAAAAGGTAGAAGTCGCCTAGCTGTCATGGCTGAAGCGACAAGCAAACAAAGAGGGTAAGGATGCTGTCAGAGGAGACATTAAAAAAGGCGGGAGAGCAATAAAGTAAGAGTTAGGGTGAACTAGGGTGAATATTGGCTCGGCTTTCACTCACTGATGTGAGCTGAAAGAGGCGGAGGGATGCCCCACTGATGGTGACCTGGCATTACTGTTGGACTAGTAAGTATAAATTCTTTGCTTGCTATCTATATCTAGCATGTTTGAGATTGCTGTGTGTCAGGCTGTGTAATTGAAGTTATTCATGTGGTAGCCTACAGCAATTTATCGACCAGTAGCTAACATGCCAGCTAGTTGTTGATAGTTAGCATGCTAGTTATAGCTATTCTCATTTTGACTTGCAGTCTCGTTGGGTTGTCAACAAATGCTTGTGTATTACTGCAATACAGATTTATGACAGTTGTTACAGGCAATACTTTTTCTCATCTGTAGGGGAACTCTGCAAGTAAATATTACCTTGTGTTGCTTAACAGACGCTCTTATTCAGAGAGGCTTCCATTTCCTAATTAAGGGTCTTGCTCAGGCACCCAGTGGTGGTTTTAGAGTCTCCTGGGTACAGACACTCTGCCACTAAGCTTAGACACTCAGACCACTGTGCTACAACCACATTATTTTGAACATACTTTCATATTTTGGTTCTATCTAACATAACAATTTCGTACTTCAGAAAACCTGGACACTATGATAGAAATGTATAACCTGTTTTAAATTTAAACCCTAAATTGTTCCTTTGCCGGGACTATAAAGTTGCTCCAGCTTTATGAAGCTTTTCTGTTTCAAATACTGCCATAATGGCAGACTTTGTCAAAAGTGAATTTGCTATACAATGTAGTTCACCAACACTAAGGAAAGAAGTAAAATCAATGCAGAAAGACTTTCTTTGCTGCCGCAGAAAAACCCTTACAGTGTATCTGACCCGTCCATTACAAATTTAGACCAGAAGAATGGAACGATGCTGAGTTGTTTCAGATCTTCACAAATCGAAGTGCTGAATATTTCAGCAATTATGCAAGGCAAACTAAAAATGTTTTTAATTATGAAGGAAGGTTGCTGTAGGAAAAAAGCCAGTGTCAAGTTGACTAACGCAAGCCCACGACAATTTAGAACATGTGCCGGGCTTTATCAGAGGCTTGTTAGCAAAGGCATTTGTTTAACCTGGTGCCATCCCCGGCCTGTCATTTAGAGCAATGATTGGCAAGTCTATTTATAGCATCTCCTGGCTTGGTAAAGATAGGTACAGATGGCACTGCTGTCTTCATTTCCCAATCAAATTAACAGATTTCATCAGCATGCAGAGTAGCAGTGAGGCGGGTGTATTGTCTCCAAAGTCTATAAACAAAATCAATTATTCATATTGGGAAAAGCTGCAGGGGATGGTCACTCACTCAAGGCTATTTACATTCAGAGGAAGTACAAAACACCCAAATCACTACAAGCTCACAACACTGTAAGTAAGGAGAATCTGTAATTACATAAAATGCACATATAATGATTGCGCAAATCATTCCCTGTTCAATTTATCAGGTACAATTGCCTGGTAGTTAGTTACATCTTACTCAAGTTTAGAGACTACAGCCCCAGTGAGACCTGTCCCAATAATTTTCTACAGAATTTAAGTAGCAGGGTAATGAAATTTCCATAGAAACAACTATTTTGATTTATTTAGAGATGTTATATTCCTCTCCTAATACTCCTCCTCCATCCTAGTACATGTTAGAATAATTGTGCTAAACTGTAAAATCTACTGACTGTCACTTTTCCACTCGGGTTAAAGCAGCATTTTATCAAAATGTTTTTAAATTTTTTATGTTATAATGTAAAAGAGCTTTTTAACATTTTTACCAGCCTGTTCTTGCACATAGGTCAGCTTTTGATAACAGAAATGCTTCACTTAACATTCACTGTGTACATTATTGTCCAAATCCATATTCTAATGAAAACCCTAAGCCAATGTGCTACTGACACAATGTTTTTGTTAGCTGTGAGATACAGAATGTATTGCTTTATTGATAATTATTATTTAATGCATTAATCTAAAACTCTTCAGGTATTTCCCACTTTTAAGCTATTTTGCATAATTGTGCAGACATACTTTTTGGAACAGCATCACATTTTCTCCGTGTAACATAAAACATGTCTTTTCTCCTGCAAGAAATGAATTTGTATTATGTATAATGTTGTGTCTGTTAAACTATTTGTATATACCTGAATAAAACATACATAATGTAGTAAAGGTTGCTCACTATTCGTAACTACATATTGATACCAAGCTAAAAAGGACTTAAAAGGACTAGCTAGATCACATTGTACACTAATCTAAATGTAAGGGAATATAACAAGATACTATGCCATACAATGTCTGACATACAAAACTAGTAACACTGATCCCTCAGATGAAACAAACGACTAAAATCTCATTTTCAACTTTAACAGTTTTGAATGATGAAGATTTAGATCTTTTTACCTTTTATCTATGATAAAAGAAGCAGTGGCCAATTGCAGTGTTTGAGACACAGTGAGTCAGAACTCACTGTGGTAAACAACAGTGGAAGATGTCTTTTATCTCTCCCCGTGATGGGCTTGGGTTTGACAAAGTGTTTCAGCTCTCCGGTGATTGCTCTGAGGCTTGCTGATGCTATCACTTAAGAAATAATAACAGCCAAAGAAGAAGGACCCGCGCTAGTCATGACACCTCTCTCGGGACCAATGCTAAAGAATCTGTAGCCACCTGCGGCCGGCCCGCTGGCTGAAGTGGGGTGATGAACTCTGCCCAAGACACAAGACCAGGCACAGGTTCTTATTCTGAAAGCTGTATATGAAGGTGGCATTTAAGCTCTAACTGGAATGGAAACCACATAAATGAGAAAAAATGGCTGCTGAGGGGGAAAAACCAATTAAAGTATAGCAACTCAATCTTATGGTGCAGGAACTGTTGTTTGGATGGTCAGCTGGGTTTGTCTTGAGGGAGTGGATCAAATTTCAGAGCAAAGTTCATCTACAGTCTACAGTTATTCACCTAAAGTTAACAACACCAATATAGTGCTTTGGGCATATTAAAAAATTGATACAAGACCAATAAAATGGAAGAATACAGGTATATTTGTCCACTGGTCTCCATATTTTTATAGCACATTTTTCAAACCCATAAAAAGTAGAAATATGTATTAAAATCTAATGCAAACGAAAATTGCAAATCATATTCTATACATGCATACTAAATCACTAATAGCACACTTATGTACTGACATTATAAAGCATATTTGGCCATTTATCATTGATTTATGAATTGCCAACATGTTTACCAAGCATATGGAGCTACACTCTATTCAGCCTCCAAAACTGAAATTTCCTCCAGTCATAAAATGGTCCCTAATGGCCAAGGTCCAAGTAATAGATTCTTTAGCAAGTAAAATGAACAGATTGCACCCACGGTTTTGGGTGAATCACCCTCCTCCCAGCTTTTACCACAGGGATCTGCTATTACTTTCTCTTTCCCCTGCAATAAGGATACGTTTAAAAGGGCTTATCCGACATTTCAATCCTAGAAATATGCTCTCTTAAAATTTCATTATCATTGACCATACAAGAGCAGCACTGACCAAACAGTTCTAGCAAGGTATTTAATAATACAACGATGGCATTCAGCATAGATTTATGAATGTCATTGTCTCAAGAAGGTCCTCTTCTGTTCTTGTGTGTGCTCTTATACATATGGAATGGATTCTGCCAGTATGGTTTAAAACCTGAAATTTATGTTTTATGAGAACATATTCTCTTCGTTCACCTACACATTACGGACAAATGTATTGAGACACCTAGTTTACAGGACCGTTTCCCATTGCAAATCAATAGGCATCAATGTGGAGTCGGTCCCCTCTTTGTATCTTGAATAACTTACCCTAATGCTTACTAAGAGCATTAGTAAAATGTATTGGTATAATTAAATATTTCTTTCACCCGAAGTGTCAAGCATACATCAAGTTCAAGGACTAATTTTTTGTCAGAAAGGGCACAGCACCACTTTAAACATCCACAGAAATGATCAAGTTGCCATGCCATAGTGGGAAGCAAACTATACACTGAACGGAGTTCATTTTTTAGCCACCTTTATGCTCTGCAAATCGCTCACTATACCACATGTTTTATACTTCTTATAGAGTCAAAGACATGACCGGACCACTACAAAGGATATGTTTCGATTTTAGCACCTTCCACAATGATTGCTTTTCATCATCCATTCTTGGAAAAAAGTGGTAATTTCATTTAGCATCAAATTTTACAGAAAGCCAGAATGCCAGGGATCAGGTGGTGCAGCTAGAGGATCCATTTAATATCGTATGAGCATCTAATTAGCCTCTTTAGTCTCAGGCTCCTGACATGTGATGATCACAATATAAACCAATGCCCCACTTCTCTCTCTTTTTCAATGTCCTTCCTGATAAACCAGTGTGTGAATGTACTTGGCCCAGATTTCTTGTTAATATGCTAATGGATGAAAAGTTAATACATTGATGTGATCTTTTAGGTACGGGTGAAAAAGGCTGGTGTGTTAGGGCTGGCATATAATTGGAGTTTTGGCCTTTAATTAACAGTTCATGGCTGAAGTGCTCCAAAGAATAATCATCATGTCTAGCTGTAATAGTTAATCCAAAACATGCTGACATACTGCAGACCAAATCTATCAGCTGAAGAGATCACTGAGTTTGCCTATGCATTGTGTGAAATGTGCCAGTAATAATTCTGAGAATCATTCACTCTTAACAAGAGGTTGTTACAAAAAATGCTAGGGTTTTTCACATGTAAAGACTAATGAAGCTATATGTGTGATTGAAATTAGCTCATTAAAGCATTTTATGTAGTTAATTTAATAACTAATAAAGTCATGTCTTATTTTTATGTTTTTTATATATTAAAAATGTTATTGATATATGTCTGTATGATATATAATGTAATGTATGATATATGTTTTGATCTTATTAAATATAATATTTCCCTTAAGATCTATGGGGCTGTATTGAGTAGCTCATAACATCAGCAATATTTTAATTTTATTTATAAATGTAAATTTGACACTCCTCTCGCACAAGGCGTCTCTCAAGGTTCAGTCCTGGGCCCCATCTTGTTTCAACATTCATGCTTTCCCTAGGTCAGGTAATTTACATCAATATTATGATGCTCAGCAAATACGCTGTCATTTCTATGCTAATGGTCTATATGGATGCTTGTTCTACCAATTTATCGCCATCTCTTTCTCTAATCTGCTGTAAACACTGCATAAACATATTTTTGTAACTAAACACCCAAAAGAGATGTACTGCTGATCGGCTCCAAAATATTTAATGATAGGCTGTTGAAAGTAATTAATGATGGATAGACTTCTGATTTCCCCCGGACATATGGATTCATTTTTTGATTAGTTATTTGTCCTAAAGTCACATAATAGTTCCATTCATTCAGTCAGATTCTTCATAATCTGACTGTAACTTTAAAAGGCGAATTATTGTGGAAAGGTTTAGTGCCGACGTTCTACTTCACACCATCTCAAAAGGCAGGACAGCAATTAAGAAATTGTTTTTATCCCCCCAGAACTGGTCTTACCTGCCTCTGGGTCAGAGAAAGGAGGGCTGTTGGGGTGACTGTCCCACCTGCCCTTGACTAAAACACGTTACTGAGTCTTGTGAAATGGGTCACCCCAAAACATTTTGTCAGCTTTGAAAGCATGGGTCTGGCCTGCTTAGGGGTGTCTAAAAAGCGATTCCAGGACAGCTAAATGGGTCCACTCTGGAGAATACTGCTACGGTATGATGAACAGGGTAATGCCATGAACTGTCATGTGGAAGACAGCCTGGAGACTTCTGCCTAAAAGTCTCCAAGAAGTAGGCCTTTACACAAGGCCTGTTCATCATCAACAATGATGTTCAAGAGCCAGTAAGAACATAATGTCAACTTTTGTTTTGCAGAGGCAAACAGCGTAACTTAAGAACAAAAGATAAGTCCTTTTTTCTGGCTGACAGGACTTTCAGACTGCACAGCATAATCAGTTAAAGCTTGCAGTGCACTTATTATGTGATGTTCCACCTTATATGGTAATTTCATCTTAACTTGTTCCTGCAGACTGTGCTCACACCCAGGAGCCCTTTACAAACTCTTTATGGCCCTGCTCCTGGAACAGGCACCCCCATTGCCCTAGCTCAATCTTTAATACATTTGAACTGATCTCAGCGCTCTCTGCCCCTCCAGAGTATTAATGCATTTTTTAAAAGTAGTCAGACTGTGTCAATGGCACTCTAGTCCCATGAGCACACAGTGAAACCCGTGTGGAGCTGTTCAGAATTCAGAACGAATTGCTCATATTATTAGTTTTGCGGGATAGCGTCTTGTTGCGTTGGTGGGGTCATTCATCCATTTAGCCGTCAAAGGTTTATACACCCAAAGCGAGGACAGCGGTGGACAACTACTGGCAAAGAATACTGGCTTAGACCAGGAAGAATCACTACAATGGACACACCGTGCAATGAGGGGGAGGAAGCAGTTAGTGTTATGGAGTGTGTAATGGGGAAAAAGGCATTCAGAGTCCCACAGACCAAAAAGCTTGGCACTGCATGCAACAGCACTCCTAAATCCTAAATCTCCTAAATCTACAATAGAGGAGTTGGAAGACTGAAAAAAGAAACATTATCAGAACTAGAGATCAGAACTACAACAAAAAGTTCTTTAAAAAAATCTCTTTACTAATGATTTTGTTCAGATTACACTTAAATTGCAAAAGACTTGTTGTACAGTAGTTCCACATTCCAAAACGTGTCTTGGACTGTGCAGGACTGTGATTTGGACCCCTACACAATTTCCCCTTGAAGCTTAGTGCTGGATAAATTCTCCACTCAGTCAACAAAATGATTGCTTCATTATACAGCTGTTTTTTGGAATTAATATGTTTATTATAATAATGTGAGAAGCTAATTAACATTAAAGGCTAGACAAATGCCTTTAAGGATAATTTTCTTTTGTGCTTAAGACTCAGCACTGTATATCTTAATATAATCAACTAAAGATTCAAAGTTATTAATCCTAATATTTTCTCCTTTAATCAACATTTATTGTGTGAATTAGTAGGAACAACTATAAACAGGGATTAAAAATTGCTTTGAAGTCAAAGCAATTACATCCTTACATCCTTTAACTTATCATTTATTCTAAAAGCAAAACATCCCCATTTGACCTTAAGAAGGATGAAAACAGCACACCCTGTGCAGCCCATAAATACTGAATGCTGATGCAATTTCTGTAGTTATGGCTCTGTAGCCTAGAACATTGGATTTGAAGTGAATCAATGACTATTGAGTTAAGCTGCACAAAGTCAGCTCTGTTTTCTGGTTATTTGCATCTAACCCTGTTTTGTGAAACCTATAGAATTCACAGCTGCTTCACACTTTCTCAGGTTTTCACAATTTATTTTAGGCTACCACAAACACAAGAAAATGTGCATCAGCAGATACTTGGCCATTTTCCCGATCATGCTCTGTCAAATTTGAAAGCTACTGATCATTCTTTTTGTCCTCTTCAGTGCTCAGAGGTGTTCTCAGCCAGTCAAAAATATCTCAGCTTGAAAATGCTGTATTGAAGATTTATTAGCATAAATTAGTCCACTGTCAAGTCAAAGTCAAAGTCAAAGTAAACTTTATTGTCATCTCTGCTATATACAGTACAGATATACAGAGAGACGAGACGACGTGGCTCCAGTTTTTACAGTGCAATAAGAAAGAGGGAACAAAGAACAAATAAGGCACATACAAAATATATATTTTAAACTGGGAATGCAAGGGGTTAGAAACAGTTTCAATATGAAAAATTCTATTTCCAGTCTATTAATAAAACACTATCTCTTAAAAAGTATGACTAACATTTATTATAACAGTAGTGGAGAGTCTGTGCAATATTTTTCAATGATTTGTGTAGATACGGTTAGTTAGAAAGTGACCAGTTTAATGCAAATAAGTAACGGCAGTGCAAAAATTGTGTTATTGTTCTCAGCAGCAATAATTTCGGTTGATTTAGTCTTAGTCAAAAATGCTTATGAGGCAGTTGGTAGCGTAACGGTTAGGGTGTTCGTCTCATGATCTGAGGGTCCCCGGTTTGACTTCCGTACTGGACAAGGTACCACTGAGGTACTTTTGAGCCGTCCCCAAGCCATCCTCAAGCACTGCTCCTTGGGGCACTGCCTATGTCAGCTGATCACTGCTCCTTCACGGATGGGTCAAAAAGTTCACATTTGGTTGTGGCGCACTATGTGCTGTGCTGTGTTCACAACGACAAATAATCACTCACTGTCACATTTATTAGTTTTAAGTCATATCTTAGTCAACGAAAAGTAGTTATGTTTTAGTTAACTTTTATTGTTTTATTATTTTTTGTCCAATTTATTCCCTTAACATCAGTCATCAAACCTTGCATTTGT
>JAVGVS010000026.1:2177500-2202461 GCA_032718565.1 Distichodus sexfasciatus | reverse complement strand
TATATATATATTATATATATAAATAGAATACAGTTCTGCTGTAAGGTGCTATATTTGAGCACTTAAAATGACTTAGGAAAGAAATCATTCTGTTGTTTTAGTAATATTCAGAAAGGTTAGACAAGTGATCCATTTCCAGTGACCATGGCATCTCAGAAATCTACAAGGTATTTTAAAAGTCTACAGGCCATCATAAGACTATGCAGTATATCTCATAATTCTACAGCCCATGTCAGAACTGTGCAGCCCATTTTAGAATTCTATAAGCCATCTCAGAACTACACAAGTCATTTTGGTATTCTACAGCATATCTGTAGTGTTCTGTAGCTCATCTTAGTACATTATAGTCCATCCCAGAATTCTATGGCCCATCTAGGACTTCTACAGCACTTCTTAAAACTACATAAGCCATCTCAGAATTCTACAGACCTTCTCAGAACTACACAGCCCATTTTAGAGTTGTACACACTCTCTCACAACTCAACTGGACATTTCCAAACTTTACAGATTCATTGTCTACTTTTATAGCACTGTAACTGGGCATGCAACTCATGTTCAGAGACAGCAGCAGCAATGACCCATGTAGAAACAGCTCACAACTTACATAAACCAATTTTTCTATTACTTACAATCCTCTGATGCTATGCACACTCCTTAACCCCATTCACTACTTGATATATAATGTAGACATGATGGTATTTTCCAACACATTCATTAAATAACTTGGAGAGTCAATACATTGATTTTTTTCTAAGCAGTTTAGAAGCTCATATAGTGCAGTTATTGAATAAAAGACAGCACCACTGGCTCCACCTCACACAATGGATGATTATATAGTAATATATGCGTGTTTTTCTAATGATTCTCGCTCAAAAAATCACACTTAATAGAACATTTATCATGTTAGTCATTTTAATAAGTTTATTTTACCAAGAAGTATGCAGTGTGTTTTCTTTGTTCATATATTGACATTAAACTGAGTGAGGATGTGTGTGTGTGTGAGTGTAGGAGGACATGCTGCATTAGCTGACTTTGATTAATAACGTAAATTTTGCATGTCTTTGTCTGACTATTGGTAATATAGTGCATGGACATATTGATGGATGATCCTTCTCCGCTTGTTTCTGCTTACAACACACTATTTCGACACGTATGAAGGCCCACTGGTTGCCACACCCTCACTGTACTTGCACAGCACCAATAGTTTGTAGGAAATGACTCTTTTAACATATGAAGTAAATCATCGTCTATGGCTGCATGGCGATGGTCTTTGATCAGTTACAAATGAAACGCAATAAACGACTTTGTCATCTACATGTGTAAAGCAAATTTATGAGCACCACTGAGCTGTTTGCAATGGTAAAGATAACACAACATTCCCATGGCACTCCTCTATTCATTTATTCATATGATAGCAAGAACAAGACACAATTGTCAATGTGTGCTTTATGTGTTGTGTTATTAAAAGAAGGACAGAACTAGTAGACGGTGTAACCTGGGTCAGACCTGAAAGAAGGACAGATGTTCTCTCATTTCTCTTTTTCTTTTTCTACAGCACGACAGTCTTCCCAATGCTCCTCTGCAGTCCTTCCAAATCCAAAGAACATCAGAAAAGCAGTTGGAATCCTATGATTAATGCAATTCCAGACTTGTTTATGAGAGGGGACAGAGTGAAATGAAGGAATTGATAGTAAAAAACCAAAAACCAACAACAGCAACAAAAAAAACGTCTGGCTCAGATGGCAGACATTGTTGCAGAGGTATTGCACCTGTCTCACAGCAGCTCCTCTCTGAGGCATAAATGAGAACACTGATGAATTCGTTACAATAATTATTGCCTCCTTTGTGCCACCAACGCTGCCAGCAAACAAGCTTAATAGGTTCTCTACAGAGGTGAACATGGGTTCTCCTCTGTGACTGGCATATTTACTACACCTTGGATCAAGCGGGTATTGGGCACAGTATTGACAACACTGAGGCTACAGCGGACAGCAGCCTGTAAGACAGAGGTTGGATGAATCATAGTGGAAACTGATGTAAGACTTCTGAGGAGTTTGTACACAACTTGTAAAAAATATGCTTGTTGCAATGTGCACCATGGTAAGACAGAACAAAAATATATACAAAAAAATATATATTACTTCCTTTACTCAAAACATAAGAATAAGAAAACATCTCTAACTCTACATATATATGTGCAAATACTATACATTATTATGAGCATAAATTATGTTTCCTAAAGTCTAAGACTTATCTACCTTACTTACCTTACCTTACCTTACCTTACTTACTGCATCCTGACTTGACAAACATGTTTACCTCTATGTCTGTCTCTAGCCTCTAATTATATATATATATTTAAAAAAAAAAAAAAAAATTCCCTGTCTAGTCTAAAATGTATATTGTATATTGTCTGGTCTAAAATGTATATTGTTTAATGTGTATTTTTACTTATTTATTGTTTATTCCATGTGCCTAGTCGTGCCACTGCCTATTTATTCTCTGTTCTACTGTTCTTTGTTTGTTTGCACTGGAAATAACCTGGAGCCACGTCGTCTCGTCTCTCTATGTATCTGTACAGTATATAGCAGAGATGACAATAAAGTTGACTTTGACTTTACCTACCTTGCTTCTACTTATGCATGCCTCTTAAACAAATTTAGCATTTTTTGTCTTAATTGATATAACTGTTGAATTTTTTTTTTAAGTTTCAACTACAATTGCTGAACTGTAGCACTATATTTCTCTCATCCATCCTTTATTTTTCCTCCCAGGGTTCGACACACAACCACCAACTTAATACTGATTGTCCTGTAATTTTTTCCCTTTCCCTCATTCCTCAAACGTCTGTTTTGGCTGAGCTGTAGATTTGAGCTCCGACGCTTGGTGTTCCATTATTAATCATTCACTGACAGATGCATGACACTGAAACTGAGTTCTGTGCAATAAGGCTGGATCACAATTAGTCTTCTTGGACATGTCTCCCTTTCCCACTCCCTTCCTCCACAAGCCGGAGCTGTTTTGTGGCAAACTTGGGTGTAAGGGCTGCTAGTGATTTATACATACCCTATGGTGCTTGTTAAAACCTGGAGATTTTATGGGTCTGTGTAAATTTGAAACTTTTACTCTGCAGCAGGCGATTAGTTCTTATGCTAAGGACTTGTTAGACATTGTCAAGTAACAGTAAAGTGGCATTGGCAAACACTATGCCGAATGGATTTTTAAGGCCCACTTAGGAAACAGCTTTTTAAAATTGATGTGGTTGTAAAATGCTCCATTTGAATAAGCCAACAGTTTACTGAAGCAGGTGTTGGTGCTGCTGGATTCTTGAGGGAAAGCTGCTTTGATACAAAACAGGCTGAGTATTCTCTTGTCCTTGTATCAGCTCAATTTTAGCTCAAAGAACATTATGTGATAGTCACACGTCCTGCAACACAGACTGCTGTTTGTGATCAGTGTAATTCAAATGAGAATGTTGCATTTATCTCATAATAATCTCACAAATGTGTGAGTCTCACACCATGTAACTCAATTGAGATGGGTAACCATGGGCAACAAAAATATCTTCTCATTTAGTTGCCTCTCTTTTCTAAAAGCAGAAACTTTTAGTAAAGAAATAAATCAACAGATCAGCATTGTCCAACTGGTGAATATTTGTGGGACACAGTCTCAGCAATACGACAGGTCTTATCTATTTTGTCTATCTCTCCTGTAAACATTGCTATTGTGGCTCATTTTGAGGTGATTACAACAATCTATCTTCTCTTTGTTTTTGCACAGACTGAATTATTATTAGATAAGACATGTGTTTCTGCTAATCAGTTTTCTGTGCTGCTTTAGCCCTTGGCTTGCAATTAGCCTGGACATGGAATTCTATCATAATAAGTGTTTAGAGTTTGGACAATCAGCAATCTTATTGGATGTCTCAGGGATATTTCATTTTTTCCATCCTGTCATCCATAGCCTTATACTTCTCCCGACTTCCCATATGAAGTGAGATGCAAATTCTCCCAAATTTGTCACCATTTTGCATTTGCACAACTGCTTCCTCCCCTTAAACTGTCGATTCTTTCACTTATTCCCAGCCTGAACGTCATGCAGAAATCAGAGGGCTTATCGAAAGTGCAAACACATTCAGTAAACGGAAACTGTGAGATGTGCTGACAGATCAGGCAGCATCAGATTAAAACAGGAGACATTTTAATCGCGAGAAATGGACCCATCATTTGCCACCTTCTGCTTCTCTTTTGTAATGCCGTGGAGGTGTACAATGCCTCCTTTTCCAGCTTTTCACCTCAGGGCACATTAACAGCAGCCAGGGTAATATCCGCCTTCTCATAATAACATTCTTTTTTGTCCTTTTTTCCGTGTAGCTTCTTTTCATGTCATGATGAAATTGGAAAGTAAATGGTCAGAGAGGATATTTTAGATTTACACGTGACAGTGTTATCTAGTTTTTTGCAATCTATTTCTATTGTAAAGAGTGCCGTCAGGGTGATGGGATCTCTGCCATGCATTTGATATGAGCACATAAATGTTCCCTTTGTTCTTCATATAATTGTCAGGCTTCAATGGTTCTATCAAAAGGAGAAACATCTTCAATTTGTTTTGAGGGCAGTCTCCTACTTCTACGTTTTTGGCTTCTAAGATAACTTTTGCAGGCATCAATAGGATTGTGCTACGGTGCCTTTTAGTTTTCATATTTCATTTCATATTTTTTGTCAGAATTTTGTATTATTGAAAGACTAATAACTCAAACACAACAAAAACACAAATAGCCATGATCAAACTTGTTCTATGCATCTCTTCTTCTAAAGTACACAAGTGGATTTACTCTTTAAAACAGGGATCTCATGATTAAAACAAAATGAAGATTTCTAAAGTATTTCTAAATTTATAAAAGGAGTCATGGTAATGTTATGTTGACAAATTAAGAATGAACACACTTCCTGAGTCACCTAAAATTTGTTAACATTAATCCCTACTAAAAGAGATTAACGTTTTAAGGCTGGTTAAACATTTAAACCCAGCTTTCTGCACGTTTTCGGGTCTAGTTTGATGTTTAATTAGTAAGTCAGATCCACCAGGAGTCAGAGTAAATAATTCTTGAATAATAATTTCCATGTTTAATATAGTATAATATTTTCTATCATGCAAGCCAGAATTTTGCATTATTTAAAGCAAATTCAATTCACCACTATTTTTACCATTAAAAAAACCTTCAAATCCAGCTTAGACCAGTACAGTTTTTCTTCCATTGATATGGAGAAGCTATAAACCACTCGCAAGAAAATAAAGACAACAATTGCTATTTTCCCCCAGTGACGACAAGAGAGATACTGCATGTTTAAGATTCCTTAAACATGCCTGTCCTACTTCCACAGTAAGGACAGTGTCTGGAACTCACAGGCCTATTAGGTGATTAGAGAGTCCTGTTGAGAAAATTGATGGCAAAGTGCAGGCAGATGGTTATGCTAATGGGAGCCGGTATTTGAGAACTCCTGAAATGGACAGGTTAAACAGCGACGGCACCGCTGTGATTGTTCGGCGTCTCGGCAAGCGGCAGCAAGTGAAACCCGAGTCCTAAGGGCAGAGAAGGACCTTCTGCCCCCTGTATACCACAGGGAGCGACGGGAGGCTTTTGTGGATCTCCGATCTTCCTGCCTTTCTTTTCGCTATTGTGTCAAAGTCTCTGGAAAAAGAAAGATTCATCACAGACGTGCCTCGTTGTTTGCACTTGAATGGCACCAACATTGCCATTGATTTCTGCTCCCTCCCTCCTTCGGG
This sequence comes from Distichodus sexfasciatus, assembly GCA_032718565.1. Taxonomy (NCBI): domain Eukaryota; kingdom Metazoa; phylum Chordata; class Actinopteri; order Characiformes; family Distichodontidae; genus Distichodus; species Distichodus sexfasciatus. The sequence continues at coordinate 2,196,674 of JAVGVS010000026.1, read as the reverse complement.
GTATTTTCCTTTGACTAGCTGTGATGTTATACCTTAAGCCGTGGAGAGAGAAGTGAGGATAAAGCAGTCTGCGAGCCACTACAGCAACAGCAGCCAAGCGAATAATCATACCACGGGGCTTCCGATACGCTGCTGCAATGTGTTCCCCATGACCCGGTGACCTGGCAGGAAGCAGGAAGTTTCGTTCAATCAAGGGACTGTGTTCAATCACACAGAGACTGGACTGGAATTCAAATGAAAGGAGCCATGCCTATTACTTCTAGACTGGTTCTTTCGGTCTGTGGAATGTTTGGAGTAATGCCATTGTCTTTGTGTGACTTCAGACACCATACTGTCATTTGCTAGATAACGACTTTCTATGGGGAAACATCTGGAACATATTTAATATTGCTGTGAGAGTAATGGAGTGCTCAAATGATCACTATTCTGAGCGCAATATTCCAATTTATAATGATAAACTACATGCACCAACAAACCCCATGAAGACATGCTGGAAATCATTGATTTTTACCCCTACACGCTAAAGCCAAGAGATTCTAATTGTATAGATCTGCCTTCAGTCACACTGTCTTTGAGAATTACCTTCACAATGTTCTGTAATGTTCTCATTAAAACAAATGAAAGCAATGAAGAGCCAGGGGCATATATATTGTCTATAGTAATCTGGCTGGTTATAGAAGCTACGAGAGGAATAGTTTGCTGATTTTCTGCTGATATTTGCTGATAGTAGCTAACTTTATTACTTAGGTGAAAGAACAGATACCACTAGTCAAATGTTGCTCCAATACAAGTGAAAGTCAAATTTTTACTTAAGTTAAAGTAACACTTAAGTATTTTTTCACTGCATTGCTGCATCATGCCACAACACTTACAATATCTAATGCCTCTGACCAGCTTGTAGGAATTGGTAGAATGTTACAGAATGAAACAACCTAATCTGACAAAGAAAAGCAGTAATTAGTTTATTTTGTAAATGCAGCCTGCTCAGAACATAACATTAATATTCCAACCTGCTTAAAACCCAGCTCTACACCTCTAGCTTCATGACTTTCCAACAGCAACAAAAAAATGGCACAAACTGCCTTAACTTAAGTTTTATAGTTACAGTCCACACGTGTGACGTAACCCTACTGATTACTGATACCCTGTTACCTGCCAAAAAACAGTCAAGTTTTAGAAAAGGGGAAAAACATCAACTTTATCCACAGATTTGAAAGTAACTAGTAATGAGACCTTGATAGAAATGTAGTGAAGTAAAAAGTATGATATTTGTCTTTCAAATGTAGTGAAGTAAAAAGTATGATATTTATCTTTCAAATGTAGTGAAGTAAAAGTCATAAGTTTCCATAAATACTACTCAAGTGAAGTACATATACTGAAAAACTGTACTTAAGTACAGTCCTCAAGTAAATTTACTTTGTTACTGTCCACCTCTGACTGTATGACATTGCTAGATAGAAAGTTTCACACCCAACTGTTCACTGCACCAGCATTGGCTATAAAACAAAAAATTATGTTTAAAAGGAATTTATTCATGCTAGCGTGGCACCTTTAATCTAAAGGCCTGACCTTCTGGGAGAAACTTTTGAAGGAACAAATAAAATATGACATGAAGTGATACAGTGGCACTGCTTCATGATAATCAGTCAATGTAATACTACCTTATAATACCTCAATTTACAACTTAAAGATTTAAAATATAACTCACCAAGATGATCATAGTGACAAATTTTGTCTGAGAAGAAGGTGGGACCAGGGGAGTTTCAAACTTTGACTTGGTAGAATAAACTTGTGGCAACATCAAGAGACAACATAAAGATTATGTGGACTAGAAAGCACCTTGTTACAATATATTTAATCTTTCTGAAACTCCCATTTTTAAAACTGAGCCAGACATGAATCCACACAGCCTTCAGCACTATGATTCAAACAATATAATGGTGAAATCTGCAAACTCTGGGTAATCCACCCCTGGGCCTTTGCATTGCTAAAACTGCATCATTATGTAGTTGAGTTGTTAAATTATAGCATTACTTTACTAATGGATGAAACCAAACCCCAGCTTGACTCAGAGATATTTCACTCCTGACACTCTCCACCCTCTTCTCACCCCACACTGTAGTGCACTTTCACAAATCCTCTTGTTCCCTGTCTCAGAAAAGGCGGCTGCGTTGGACTGCAGTGGGTCGTGAAGAGAGCAGATCTACATGAATCACCTTGGTTTAAGGCTCATTGGCTCCCTCTGGAGTTTTACACAGCACAGATTAAAGGTGCAGTCAGTTAGATAGTCCTGTTTTGCGCTCTGTTCATAATTCTCACACATTACCAACTGGCTCCTAATTACGTGGTTAGTCATGTAATGGAAACAGAACATTAACTTCTGTTTAGGGGACAAACAGGGAGGGGAGAAGTATTTTCACCCTGTCTGTCTAATGGTCTGAGCCATTATTGGAAAAAATTGAATACTATGCTGTTTTACTTCCATGATCCTCTGTATTGATTTTTTACAAAATATTAACGGCAAATGAAAAAAGCTCTTAAACTGAATTAAAGTTTCTTGTCATTCTTCTAATGCTAGGATTCCAACTGGTGAGCCACCAGAATTCCTTTCTTTCTGAACCTCTAATCCTACATTAGACACTGGCAACAGATCTGCAATTTTTCATGTCCAAGACTAAAGAAAGTTTGGTAAAAGCGGGGTTTGTTAGATTCTCTGTGCTTTACATTGCCAGTCTAGTACAGATGTAACAATCAGTTCAACATGCCTCTGGCCAAACTCAGAATAACTGTGTCTACTTTAGCCCCAAGCATGACAGCTGCGCTATTAACATTATGTGCACAAACACTTATACTGTGGGATTCAAGCAAAAACCCTCTTATCGCTGCCTTAAGTACCTGCTTGTGAGGATGGAATTGCTGGTTCAGGATAATTTAATGGAAACCCTGGCAATTAATTTGGTTGTGACTCTTAAAAATTGTGTATTTCATTTTTGCCATATTTGTAACACTATTTCTACTATTCATAGTAATATGACACTGGCATGAACATAGTGAGTAATAATATAAAAAATGTACATAGATGCTAATATACACGGTGGGCATAAAACTTAATTTAGGGGTTTTGAAAGTACATTGGCAGACAGACCAGTTTATTATCTATAAAACAAAGAGAAAAAAGAGATAAAATGTGAAAAAAGTTAAAAAGAATAAATAATAAAGGCTGTTTATAGCTCTTTCTGTTATAGATGACCTAACTGTTAAACTATGAGCTGCTCGGGTAATGTTAAGCTCAAGTCAGGAGCAGACTACACACAAGAAAAGTAATAACACAGTTCTCCTTAATGGTGCCGCCCCTACAAACTACAATTTGTTGACCTGAAAAAGGAAAAAAGAGAGTTGCAGTTGGGTTATTGATAAGAAACACCATACCTTGGATTTCCTCAATGAGCATAAAATTTTAAGCCACCGTATCTCTTTGACAAACAACTGTCGACGGAGTTAAAGGCACGAACAAGGAAAAATACGAATAAATAATGAAGAGAACAAGGTGATCACTGGTACTTTGTCCATCTAGTTACAATGAGACTCAATCCAAGAAGACAAAAATGAGTCAAAAATGGTCAATTAGACAAAATCACACAGCATGCAGACATGAACCCACTGGCAATACTTCAAAAGTGTAAATGACAACAAAGGGCTATTTATTCTGACAGTGATTACGTCAAATGACAAACACGCAGGTGAGTTTGATCAAGTCATCAAGAGTCTTTGTGAAGGTCTGGAGAGAAGTTTTAATCAGGAGCTGAGTTAGAAGCTCCAGGGTGTCTTTGAGTAAAGCTCCTTGACAGCAGCAGCCTTCAATCCACCCAACAAATTAGCATGGCTGTCTTCTGAAGACTTGCTCATCTTCCATTGTGTCACATCTGTCACCATGCAGGAAGCAACACAGCGACACTTTACCATTAACTAAGCAAACCCGCCTCTAAATAAAGCTCCAAAGCTCTAGACAGACCTGAGTTTAGGAGTTCATCATACCACAAAACTTTACAGGAAACAAATGACTATCCTATAAATACAACCAGATTCTAAATACGCAGGAGGGTGATGGAGGATATACAGTATTGTAAATAGAATATTAACAGCTGGGGAGTTGTCCCTTTGATCAGAGGGTCACTGGTTCAAATGCTGGCCTAGTAAAGGTACCACTGAAGTACCTATGGGGCCTTTAACCCCAAATTGCTCCATTGTGAATGTCCCTATAATTAGGAAATGGAAGTTACTTTATATAAAAACAATTATCTTTTATGTAGCATTAAATAGCTCCTAACCATCCATGACTTATAAAGAACTTATTCTCTTCACAATCTGTTTCGTGCAAAGGATAGACTTTGCCTTCCTGCGGCACCGAAACCATCAGTCCTTCATGTCGGTGGCTCTTGTGGCTTCCTCTAAGGGCCACAAGCAGCAGAACACAAGAATGAATGAAAGTAGATTGGGAACGTCATTGAAATCATTTCTTAAAACCAAAGAGGTGGGCGGGGCGCCTTTGGTCATGTCGAATCGTTACCTCCCGCACCAATTTCCGCAAATCCTTTTTGACACGTGCTCAGTTGAATAAAAATGAGGCTGCCATGGTGGCAGGGGCCAAGGAATCAATCACTGATGACAGGGACTATTAGATGGCAGCTGGTGACACAACACGCCATTTCCTGAGAGCGTGAGATTGCACCATTTCACCTCCACTGCTGTGACTCCCCCATTCAAACTGCCTTCTACGAAGACAACAAGCGGGAACATATCAAAAGCTCTTCAGTTCAATAGCTAGCTGTCGGAGGGACTCAGTAATGACGTGACTGCTGATAACTATACAGTATATACAGCACAAATGTCAATATTGAGTACATTATGGTGAAATTCAGTGAAGAAACACCTCAGGAGCCATATGTATGTGTACAGATGGTTTCCTCTGCTTGGTGATTTTCTGAATAGTCTTAAGGAAACATACAGGGTCTCAAATTGAGTGAGTGGGCTGATCATTGAGGTTTATAACATTTAGCGGATGCTCTTATCCAGAGCGATGTCCATTGCCAGTCTTGCTAAAGCAACTTGGGGTTAAGCCTCTTTTTAGGGGCACAAAAGTGGTAACAAAAGTGACAAAAAGTGACATCAGAAGAGATCTGGATTTGAACCTATAATGGTTCTTGGTAAATGTCCAACCCCTAATAATATCATAAGTTTAATCCCAATACAATATAATATCTATTCAATGGACAACAAAGATCATTTCATTAACACTTTCACTTCAAAAACAACTACAATATCATAACATTTTATTCCTGAAACTCAACCAGATATGAATGAAAATGAAAAACTGATGATAAAAAGTGATATAATAGTATGATCTATGTTTTCACTTTGAATCGATGCTATGGGTTGATCACTGAATTAATGTTTGATTGCAGACTGATGTATCATTACACCCCTAACCACTAGACCACCACTGACAGCACGCCTGTTTTCTGGTGATCCTGAAGCCCCATGTCTGACATGCAGTGAGTTGATTGCATGAGGAAGAAGCAGCTTTTTTGTGCAATATGTTCATCATGCTGGGAAATATTTTTCAAGAACTGAAATTCTCTTTTCAAATGCGTACACATACTCAAGCATGTTTTCTTTATCACTGCCAGAATTGAGTGGAACACTCCATCTCGCCAGCCACACTGAATACTGTGTTTGCTATTCCTTGTTTACCACTAAAACAGCACTAAAATATGAGTAATTCTGCAGTTCAATAATTGTTAGCAAGAGTGGCCTTTATAGAAGAAAATAAGAGTCTGTGTATTTGCATGGTCCCTGTGAATACAAGACCTGAACGAAATGTCACCAATAGTCATCACTTAGGAAAACAAGTTCCATTGATACAAATGGAAAAGACAAAAGAAGTTGACTGGAACAAAGCAAAATAGATGCTGTTTGAAGAGGTACAACATCCTGCCCAAAATATAATTGCTTAGATAAATCGGCGCCTCAGGCAGTTGTTTTATCAAGACGTAGGTTGAGACAAGATGACAAAACAAAATGAACGGTGGGGTGCTATCATGGGGCTGTGCTTTTCAAGTGTCCTGAGTGGGATTGCTGATAAAGAATCAGCTCTTCAAAAGCTAAATGATTTATACCAAAAAATAGCTTATAAAAGATTGGAGTAGTGGGTAGACAGTGAATAGGCAGTGAATCTCTAGAAGATTTTTGTGATACCAGGTTGATCAATGCTGATCAGTTTTGTGATATCAGGTTGATCAATATTGATTTGAAGATCATTAAAATGCATGCATTAGAAGTGTGTCCGTATGTCTAGAACAAAAGATTTTACTATTTAGATAATAAATTAATTTTCAAAAGGATAGATGACAAGGTCCTCTGTAGGTCCCCGGTGATCATGCACTCCAACTCATGTGGAGCTGAATTTAATGGCCAGTGTTGGGGAAGCTACATTTATACGGTGCTTTTCAAACTACAAGCTGCTTATAATTAAAAGAAGCTAAGCTACAACCAAGCTATTGTTCTAATAAAGTTGTAAGCAACACTACAAGCTACAGAGGAAAAGTGGCTAAATACATCCAATCTATGTTATGGACACAGACTCTAACTTCCATCTTGTTCAAGAACTTTATCCTCTGACTCCATTTCACAGCTGCCAAGAGCATGCTGTGATGCAATGGGTGTGCACCATGTGGGTACGGTAGCGTGTCAGGGGACACTTCTGCGATAACAACACTAATCAGAAACACCTGGTAGTTGAAAATGCCCGTCTTTGTAAAGAGAGAAAATTAATAGTTTTTTTGTAATCATGTGGCGCACCACTGTGCACGGACCGCCCACCTCAACCTCCCCTTTTGAGGCCTGATATTCATGCCATATTATTACTTACGGAACCAAGTGTTACATATGCAGAAGTCTATCTACACTCCCCTACGTATAAGCACCTAGAATTATAAATTATAAGGAACAGGAGTGCTTTATCAAACTCATCTGCTTTATTATTGACAAATTTATTGACATTTATTATTTTTACAACTGACATTTTTCTTTCTTACAATTAGACGCCACTCTCTTATTGTATTAATGCATAGAAAATGGTTGTTTAAAGATTCTACTTAAAATTCTGAAAAAAAAAAACCTTCAGATGAAATAATTTAGCGGACCCCCTAAAGGTCATGGACCCCAGGTTGACGACCAGTGATGTAGTGTTTTGCCACTCTACATACTATTTATAAAAGGTTACCTGAAAATGTACAGCATTTAAAAAGTAGTTTTGCTATGATAAACTATTTTAAAAAGTAGTTAAGTTAGTGGCACTAACTTTAGTTACAAAATGTTTCTTAAACTTAATCTGTTGGTTGATTTCTGTTTTAAATGCACAGTCTAAAGAATGAATCAAGGTGCATTTCACTATGTTATAATTGTATAACTGTGTTAATGTCAAATAATCTAGAATCAAAGATGGACAGGGTACTATACACTACATACTTGAATTCTATATGTTACTCTGGTGATTCTGTAACTGATCGTATCTATACAATAAGCAAATAAATAGATGGCACCCACTGTAGCTTTGTTGAACTCTATTGCGCTCTACCCTCAGGCTAGTGATTAGGTTCCACTGTGCGCAGTAGCGGAGTCTTTCAGAGGGCAATGATCCTTAGAACCAGTGGTAATATTTAGTGGCTGTGTAACAGACTTCAGCCACCAGTAACATTATTACAGTAGAAAGCGGCACATCAGTGAGGAAGATCGAGTAGAGTTTGACACTGTTTGCCGTGATTTCATTACTCCCTCCATATTGGACTTCCCCGAGAAGAGGGGCACTCGGTAATGGAATTTTAACTTTCTAGGTACAGATAGCTTGCAGGAGAGACATTGCGGGATTTTAACCAAAATGGGATGATATGGAGAAAAACATGTAACCACATGCACTAAGGGAACCTGGACAAACTTTCAGTGCTCTCTAAATCATAACAAAAGTTCACACATATCTTATTTGTGGTTCATATGTAGGAATAATTGGTATTAAGACTTATCTTCTATTCATTTGTTAGTGAGGACAAATGCAATTTCTTTTTCATCTACAGGACTAAAAATGGACTAAAAATGTCAGAAATGCTCAATGATACTGGCAGAGTTAGAAACAGATATGAGCCTAAACAGCAAAATCAATGGCTTGAGCACAAGAGCAAAAAGCAAGGAAACTATAACAAGCGATGTGAGGAGAATGAAGGCCACAAAGACAAAAATGCGTAACATTCATTTCCGAGAGAGAGGCAGAGAGATGAGGAAACATAACTACAACATTCAGGTACTTTGAGGATATTGTGGATTTTTTAAAGCCATCATCCTGCAATTGTCCCTTGGAAAAGCGTCGTTGCTAAGAAACTACCCGTGCTGGCACTACACTCCTAACATTTAATATTACGGCTGCGGCAACAGTACCGGGGCCACTGACATCTGCACAGCACAGAGCCCCCGTTACGCTCCGGCTCCTGGCTCCGACACACCGGATTTGTCTGTTCACGCTTCCGTGGCAGTCGCCGATGCCGGCCTTGGAGACTTACATGTTTTGGCAAATGGGAGCAGCAACTGGTTTGTGATTTTTAGGGGCAGTGAAACTGCCTCGCAGCAACCCTTAGTGCCGTCCCGATTCCTCTGTTGAGTGCCCAAAAAATACAAACCTTGTTTAATTGTTTGCACCAGGCTAAATTTGTTTATTTATTACATAAGCAGAGGGGTATTATTCACAGCTGACTAGGCTCCAGCATTTGGGCAATGCATCCCCTATTGCCCATGAGCGAAATGTGATGTGCAAAGATAACAAGTGCCCTGTTATGTTACTGGGCCACCTGCATATGGTCGTGATTAGACTCGGAAACAAATTGTATCGCTTACAGACAGATTCAGCTAGCAAAAAGCTGCAAAATGTGCGTGAATACAACCCATTATTGCTAGCATTCTGATAAATTACTGCACGCAGCTGTGAAATGGAGTCGGTACACATCTGTTCAGCTTTAACTATTGTTAATTATAATAATACCGTATTTTAAGGCAGCCTTTTCCTTCAAGCCAAGTGAAAGTTTATGTCAGCTGTAGATTTTTGTGGTTTTAAAGTAGAGTTTCTTTTTCATCCACAGTCTTCAGCTGAAGTAAAATGTCATAAATAGTCAATGATGCTGGCAGAGTAAGAAACAAATACAAAGAACAGCAAAATCAATGACCTGGTGTGTTGGTACACATCTGTTTGGCTTTAACTGTTGTTAATTAAAATAATAAAACCAGGGGAAAGTTTGAGTCAGCTGTAGAATCTCTCATGCAGGACATGCACTAAAACCTCAAGAACGAACAATGAGTCACAATGCCATTTGTTGCTACAGCAATCAGACTTTTAGACTTTCTCCTTGTCTCTCTCCAAGTGATATCTGCCCTCCGCTGTAATATTAAATCACTCCAAGATTACGCAGTATCGCCGTGCTGAAAGGCACTGGTCTTGGCGAAAGCCACACTTTCATCATGATGTAGCTAACCTTCATCTTTTATCGGAGCGGGAACTTAACTCCAGGTAATTTGTGCCCTAAATCCATGAAAGGCTATTCAGGCAGGCGGAACTAATTTGGCCAGAATCACTTCTACCTTCCCCGGGTAATGGTCCTGCCAAAAGAGGTGAGTGAATGATGTTCTTATTATTAGCAACGGTGCAATTAGGCTAAACCATGTGGTGAAAAAGAAACCTTGACAGACAAATCATTTCAGATTTTCACTTTCCCTAGGGTTTTTTCCACCCCAGCCCCCCAACACGTCCTTCTTACAGATACTAGATAATCCGCGCCGGCTCGGAAGCGCCTTTATTCTTGACGGAAAAGAACAGGCAAGCGGCGGCGCTAAAGGTTACACCTGCACTGACATTTCCCCTTACCGCTGTCTCTATTGCGGATACTTTTCAAAAGGCCTGCCTCATCAGCCGGCTAACAAGTACCTCGGCACATTCGTCTTCCGCCTACAGTTTGCGTCTCCGGTCCTGGCAAGACGTGATGAGGCAGACAAATCCTGACGGCGTGAGTCAAAACGTTCGGAACATCTTGGCCTCAGTTGTAAATAAATAAACATATGGACAAATATACCAATACAAACATGCAAACATATAAATGAGTGTGGGTTGAGCGAGTCATCGTCCAGAAAATCTCCAACATGGGAATTAATTCATTTGGGAAAGAACTCATTCAACATTATACAATAACTCAACATTATTCAACACTATGTTATAACAATGCAACACCTACTTTCAATTATTGTTAATGGATGTTTTGTAGTTGCAGTAATAATATGTTAACAGTACCTGGACATATTGGCAGTGTCAGTGTGATCACAAATCAACATTGCTTCCTTTAGCCCTCTGGGATTTTGTATCCAAGCCCACTATCAGTCACGTCCAACCAGGTCTTATAGCAAGATATTAGCACAGTATTGCTTATATGGATTTCACTGGCAAAGATGCTTCTCTGAGTTGGGTATGGATCATCAAAATTCAACAGAGTGATGCTGGAGTCTGTAGTATCAGTTTATGTTGAAAATCAATACTGATATGAAATATATGTTTTTACCTGGACGTGCACATACATATTATACATTTTTTCAAGTTAAAATAGGTCTATGAGCTTCACTAAACATGTCTCTGAAGTAGTTTTCCGAGAGTACCGCTCAGATAAGGCATTTTCATTTGTTTTTTACTCCTCTATTTCAGTCCCTTTCAGAAAGGCTGTTTCTTATTAGTATTCCTACATGAAAATGAGCTGCTGCTGCCCACGTCCCACTCCAGAACTGGGGTGTAGACAACACGGCAAGAGTTTACCTCATGTAAAAATAATCAACATGGCTGCTGCTAACAGACCATCCACACAGCCGTACATGTTCAGCACAACACTCCACCAGTAGACTTCTTCATTGTGATTCCTATGCTAGCGCTTGAAAGAAAACATGGCGCTAGCAGTTCTACCTGTTGGGCGGAGCTTCTTAGACAGGAGGGTAGAGTTATTCAAATGCCCCTACTGTGATGTAGAAGTAGGGGAAGAATCTAAATGGCTTGTTTAAGCACATGATTTCTGACATTCGTAAATTAATACTAACACAACTCACCATTTTTTTCAAGCTTACAGTGTATATAGAGGCAGTACAGACCCATGATGGATGTCCAAAGAACAGAACGTGATTTTTTCACAATATGGGAGCTTTAAATGAAGTAAGATTTATAAAACATCCCTTTTCGCACGTTTGGATGTCCTGTGATAATTGTGGGAGGCCAGATGAATTTCAGTCTTGTTTCAATAAATACCAGTTAAAAAACAATAAACAATAATTGAAAACAATCGATTGGTTGATTGATTGTTTACTCTAAATTGTCACCAGGCGTGAGTGTGTGTTTGTGTGAGAGTGTGTGCTGTGCAATGTATTGGCGCATGCCCAGTGTTGGTCACCTCAAGCCCAAAGTCCTGGGCTCTAGTCCATGTGGTCCCAATTGAGATTAAACAGTTAAGATAATGAATAAATGAACGAATGAATGAAAACAAGTTGTTGTTATAACAATCAACGTTGGCACAATCACAAATCACTGCGCGCAAATAAATTCATTCTGATGTCAGATGATTACATTACATTTCAATGTACATCTGCTTTCTGGGTCTGGCTCGATAAATGACAGGTCTTTCGGAGGTTGATCAAAAAAGTTGAATTAGAGAATTAACCTCAACATGAGGTCGTGGTGAACATGATGACTGATGGTTTGAATGTAAGGAAAACTCGGCCAACCCTTACTGTTCTGCTCGAGGTAATGGGCTCCTCGTTGCAAAGTTCTCACCTGAGGCAATCCCCAGAGCTGTCCACAAAACCATTGCATGATTCTTCCTGCCCTGGGGGAGCTGAATCTGGGATCAGACAATCAGTGAACACGTATGTAATTGTGCCAGTTCAGCTTCTGGATGGCACAAGGGCCCCGGGCACAGAGACACAGCAGCTAATAGAAACCATCTCTCCCATTTTGTAGCTGTTCCTTGCCATTTTTTCTCTCCAGGGTTAACAGCTTATAGTTTTTGATCTTTGAAAGCAGAGCAGCCATTTCTTTTTAAAGTGGCCTTTGGATAGTATGAGGGGAGGAAGATACATTATGCCTAGATTACTTTTTAAAAGGCATCCATTACAGAATGATTTTACCCATAATCTGCTGTTTGAAAAGTCCAGCTAATGTACTTCTCTTTAAGAGCTGAATGTTTCCAAAAAGCATTTTTATGTATTTGATGTAAAAACTAATTTGCCCTCCCCACTTTTTAAAAAGCTAATTTGCCATTGAGATCCTGAGCCAAATGTAATGACTTCTGGAATACTGCATTCCTTCAAAGACACCACATTAACTAATTAAAATATACTTTAAGGTAGCCTTTTTATTCAAGCAAAGGAAAGTTTTAAACTATAAGTAGATTTAAAAAAACCCCATTTGAACATGTGCCGCACCACAGTGATCCAGTTTTTATGTTGTCACATCACAGCAAGAAGGACCTTGATTGGATCCCCAGGCCTTTCTGTGTGGATTTGTTGCTCCTCCTGTATTTTCTAGGTACTCCGGTTTCCTCCCACAGTCCAAAAGCATGCAGTTTAGGTTGGTTATTGGTTACTCAGACTTAAGCCCATAGGTGTGTATGTGAGTGTGTTTGAGTGTGTGTGTCCTGCGGTGTGTTGGCAACCACCCAGTTTTGGTCCCCGTCTCGCGATAGGCTCTGGTGATAGGCTCCGGTCTCTGATTAGGGATCAAGCAGTTAAGATCATGAATGAATGAATTTGAGGTTGCAAGTAGTAGAATCTTGAGAACCTTGAGAATTATGGAATTGTATATTCTTTCAAGAATTCCACTTCAATTCCCACATTACCTGGGTGTCAACAGACACAGTCGCACAGAAAACAAGACCTAACTGTCAAGGCGAGGACTGCTCTTTTTAAAGAAGTGGTAACAGGGGCAGCGAGTGTTAATCAGGGAACGTCTCCTTTGCTGACAAAGAGAGCCTTGATTAGACATAGGGCGTGCTCTGGTCAAGAAGTAATTAGGTGAAACCACCTCTCTCCCTCTCTCTTGTCATTGTTATTGTAGGAGAGTTGCTGAAGTGTGACGTCCTGTCGCAACATTGAGGTGAGACTGTGTGAGGAAGACCGACAAATTTGATGGCCCTTTTCTCGTCTCAGAGGGAAGGAGACGCTTAGGTGAGGAGTGCGGAGAGAGAGAGGCTAAACAAGTGCTTCACGAGACACCAGAGGCGTCAATGTTCTTGTCGAGGAGTTTAATAATTCACGTGGTCACACTCCCTTTCACATGCCTTTTAAGGCACTTGGGGAGCCCGACTCTTGCAAAGTCAGGGCCTAGGTGAGTAGACAGTGGGTGCGTTGCTCCACACTGGGGCTGTAATTTCCAAATGACAGCTCGAGTCCTTCCCTGAGACAAGGGCGACTCAGGAGACACTGTCATCAGATGACTCAGGAGTCCTATAAGAAGCCACTCTCTTTTCCTTTTCTGTCTCTTTTTTCCTTTTTATTTTCCTGTTTTTCTGGGCTAACAAGAAGAAAAAAGCTTTATTTGAATGCCTTCCTGAAACCCTGCCATTTTACAGCTTATTGACAGAGCTATAACACAGAATTAGACTGTCCTCCGTTAATCTGGATTAACCACGCTATTTATCGATAGATTAACGGGCGACAGATTCTGGAGACATAAAACCAAATTATGCCTTTTCCCCCTCCTTGTTCCATTTTTTCCCCTTTCTTCACTAAGTCAGTTCTGGCTTTATTTCAGCCACGACCATCTGCGATGTGGTGATGGACTTTATTTGTTGCAAGAAAAGAGAAGAATGAGTGTGTGGGTGAGGGAGCAAGTACTGTGCGCTGGTTTATGTATAATCAGAATCCTTTTTTACGAAAAGAGCATCTGCAATCATGCCAAAGGGGTGCTGATACGAGGCCTCTTAAATCAAGCGTCTTGTCAGGGGACATCATGAGTACTTGCCTTGGTCGGAATGGCTGGAACATAAAATGGTAATGCAGTGGGGATGAAAACACTTCAGAAGACACATGGTCAATAAGCAAGCAGAGACAGAATGTTCCTACAACAACATGGATGCATTCTTCCTGTAGCTGAGTCCCCATGGCTGAACCAGAAGATTTAAAACAGAAAAGGTGTGGAGTTCATAAGCATTATCCATTCAGCCCCTGGGCATAGCTCCTTACTGCTGTCAAGAGCCAATAAAGCAGGATGTCATGGGATTTTCTGTTTTCTTTTGACTGGATATTTACTCTCTACACTTATGTACATCTTGTTTTGTGCACTTCCCCCCAACAACACTTGTTTGGCTAGAATTGAACACTTCCCTTTGTAAAATCAAAAATAGAAATCTCAGTTCCAAAACATCCATTAGCAAGAACAACTTACAAATAAACACTGTAGTCGGTTTAAACACGCGTTTACCAGCATTTGCTCTCTTATTATTAAGTGATGTTGATAACAGCGGATACTCATTGATGTCCTCACAGCAATCCAGGACAAAAATAAAGTCTGAATGAGAAAACTCTTTACTTCCTGGGTCACGCTGGATGCAATTTGAAGGCTTCATTTTTCATGTGTTTTGAAAGCCAGCCAGTTTGCTTGTTTTCTCTGTGTATATATGTGTGTGCGTCAGTGGTGTGTCTGTGCATCAGCGCCACCCCACCCGCCCCAGCCTCCTCTGCATCATTCTCATTCCACACGGGCAGCTTTCATTGGAGTAGGAGCAGATCTTATTACATCTAAGTCGATGAAACTCCTGAACCTTTAATGTCCTTCCCTCCTCGCCTGTTAATCCAGTACATTGGCTACCCTCCCTCAGGGACAGGCAAGAGGAGGTGGTACCAGAATGTCCGCCTTGTTTAGACGTGTCTGTGTGTGTGGGTGGGAAAGTGTGTGCCATCCATTATGTGGTCAATGTTGTTTTACATAAGGAATCATTCTGTAAGCTTTTGGGGTTGAGGTTACACTAGTATCAGTATTGCATCCTTTATTTTAATTTTTTTTCTTATTCTTCTCTTGCCATTTCCTACCATTTTTTTCTTTCCTCAAACACATATAGACAGTGCTGGGATTAGCTACAAGTAGTGACACTACTTATTTACTTTGTTCAGTAGCTTATCAGTAGTGAAGCTATTTTTAAAATACTTTTTATTAATTACATTTTTCTCTCTTTACAAAGGCAAATATTTTTGACCACAGGGTCTTTTTGATTATTATTGAATTGGCAGAAGTGGTATCTAATTGGCTAACACGCCCATGTGGCACATGCTCATTGCATAACAGTGTGCTCTTGGCAGCTGGAAAACAGAGTCAGAGGGTAGAGTCCACACTGTCAAAGACTTAAGCAAGAATCTGTGGATGTGAAATAGCTTTTAAAAAGCCCAGATTTTCATATTACATGTTTGACATTTTAAAATGAATTTGCATATGAGTGAGTGATTATTTGTCATCGTGAACACACCACAGCACAGCACACAGTGCACCACAAACAAATGTGACCTCTGCATTTGACCCATCTGTGAAGAAGCAGTGGGCAGCTAACTTGGAGATGGTAACTTGCTTTTTGAACCGGTGACCTTCTGATCCTACAGCACAAATAGTATTACTGGTTAAGACAGCATGTAAGTATTTAACTACTTTTTCTCTGTAGCTTGTAGTGAGACTAACTACTATATTAAAACAGGTGCTTGGATGTAGTTTTTATCAGAAGTAGATTGTAGCTTGAAAAGGTACAGCTGAAAAGAAGCTTCCCCAAAACTACCTATAGATTTCTTCCTGATCTCCAGATCTGGACTCCTTTATCACGGCTGCCATTAGTCCACTGGTTAACAGAGGTTTCGTTGTTCGCCGCCTCGACACCTCCGTGATTAAACCCACCAAGGCCTTCCACCAATCTTCTGGAATGTGTAGACCCCCCACCCTCCTCCAATAAAATATCCATATTTACTGTGGTGTGCCAGGAGGGAGGGTTTGCACATTAAATCTACAAGAACGCAAGATGGATGCAGGAAAAAAGAGGTGGTGGACAGAGAAATACGGGAAAGAGGCAGGCCAATAGCAGACAAGTCCTTGGTCGTCATTCATCCGATCTCGAGAGGAATAAACAGGATTTTTTTTCTCACATTGCAGTTAAAGGCCATTGAAAGTTCACATCCTTTGACAAAGCTTTGACCCTGCCACACATCTGGGAGAACACGTCTCCCGCTGCCAGTACTATGCCGCTCTAGCCAGCAGAGTGTCATTAGGAGCTGACCTTTATAGGTCTCCTCTAGAGCCTCGGAGGTCACCGCCTTATTATTATTATCATCCCCATAACTCCAATAACTGCACAGTAACCTTTATTCTGCATATAAAGTCCAGTCACAGTGTTTAGGAAGAGATATAAGAGAAGGGTCTATATTAAAAGACTTGTATTAAAATGTGTTTCTCTTTTCTAAGCTTAAGCAGTTTGAGTGGAATCCTCTGTGACCCGCTTATGGAGCCGTGCATCCCACTGGGGCACAGAAACAGTTCTGCTATGGCAGGCTGCCTAAAGGAGGGGTAAACACACACACATACACACTCAAGAATCCCAGATCTATGTTACAATAAACACACATCTGCATGAATTCCCCCCATATTCACCCTGCGTTCATTTGAAAGATAAAAAGAAAATATTGCAGTGAAAGCACAGAAGCAGCAGTGTTGGGGGAAGCTACTTTTAAGCAACAAGCTGCTTATGATTAAGCTCCATTCAAGCTGCTGTTTTAATATAGTAGCTTGCTACACTACATGCTACAGTGTAAAGGTAGCTAACTATAATATAATAATATAGTCATACATTAAAGGAAAACGTGAAATCTACATTTGAAAACAATATAAGGTCAAATCATACTTTCACTGACAGTTTGGGTGCAAAAAGTGGTTTGGTTTAATTACGGCTTACTTACTTAAACACTCAAATGTCTCAATGTTGTCCATTTTGCCATTCAAAGTTGTACATTTTGATAAATACTGCCACAGATTCTTGCTTTCATATTCACCATGGTCTAGCTTTGTCCTCCGACTACATCTCACAGCAGTTGTTTTGCATAGTGTACATGGCACAATCCACATGCTCTCATGTTTAATAACTATTTTTTTCCATGTGGTAGAATTTTCAAATATTTTGAACATTCTGACTAGCCCCTGGTTAAAAAGCCTCCGAATATTCAGTATCTGATTAAAAATCAGCATGGGGGAAAAAAACACATCTAAAAAATCAAATCACATTACCCAGCTTCATCTGCAACACCCAGAGAGGATCTGCAAATCCAATAAGCAAAAGATACTCGGTGTTGCTAGGGGTCCTCGTGTTGATTTGCCGCCATCGACTCCTAGCGTCTCTGGTAAATATTGAAGCGGTTTTGGGCTTCTCGCTTCGAGGAGTTTTACCGGCCACGTCTTTCATGTGGGCCAATGCACCTTTGAAGAGCAGGAGGGGGAGGAGGAGGACGGGTCCGAAGCCTCTTGAATGATGGATTCAGCCTTGCCGAGAAGCTTGGCCCCTTCTTTTCCTCACTGACAGTCTGCTGGTGCTCAAAAAGAATAGCACATCTCCACAATCCATATTTCATAAAGTCTCGGCCAGCTTTGACGAGCCAGACCGGGCAGCGGCAAATACAGAGGGCCGGGAAAGATGGCGGTGGTGTTTCAGGCTTGATGCAGTGGGTGGGATTTAGCTCGGGGCGAGTTTGGAACATACGGAGCCGAGGTGAGGAGACTGACAGCGAGGTTTAGAGTAGTCTTAAAGCAAAATGTAAAAAGTGTGAAACATGTTAAAATATCATTTATGAAAAATGATATTTCTAAACAATGTCATGTCATATTCACAATATGGTTTCAATGACATTTTGGTGGTAGAGTTTTTGGATTTTCAGCTTGCTTGAGTTACGGTCAAAAGTGTAAGTTCTGTCTGTTTAGCTTTTCTGTCATAGATATTGACAAATATGGCCAGGGATTCTTGCTTTCATCTTCGTCAAGGTCTGACTCCATCTCGCAGTTGTGGGCACGGTACCCTCTGATGCCACTTCTGGCAGTTAAGTACCAATTAAAAACACCTTGTATTTGAAAATACCCGTCTGTGTTATTTTTGTTGTAATGATGTTGCATATTTTTTATTATTTGTAAAAAAAAAAATGTTACTGGAAAAATTAGTTCTGCTACTGACAAGCTCTTGTGAGCATCTGGAGCGAAGGTGAGAAGATGGGAGGTGAGACTTGACAGGGATTGAAAGGGACAGAGAGGTAAGCGGATTGGCAAAACCACGAGGGGGTGATAGGTTTGGAGCTTAGCGGGAAGTAAAAAGACCACGGCGAAAGCACAATTCTAGCCGAGCCTGGAACTTGCGCATCTGCATCATCGGGAGTGTTTCCAGTAAATAAAACATGAAGTTTTCATATTCAAGTTCTTCGCTTATCTCAGCATTTCTTCTTTCTTTCTTTCAGCGAAAAGAACAAATGTTAGGTTAGGCAGCACTGGTGCAAGGCAAACCGGCATTTCTACGGTACCTGAAGGGAAAAATGCTGAGTCAAGAGGAGAACGGAAGATAAACATTTGTCTTTTTTTGCCTGCCCAGCGTTTAGGGCTTAAATAGTAACAAGTGGGTTGTGTTACGTTGTTCTGGTGCGATTTTTACATAGTGAGTGTTTCTGACCTTCTGGCGAAGCTTAGAGTTCCAAGCATGAGCGAGTAATAATCGGAGAAGTCAATTTTCTATTTGCTCACTTTGCGAGAGTGGCAAGAAGAAATGTTAATTTATGCGTGATATTTGTTGAGCCGCCAGATGGAAGGAGCGTGAAGGAGAGGGCCAAGGTCACATCACACACATAGACACACACAAACATACATACACACACTTAAGAATTTTGCTGGCATTACAAAGGAAGGGCATTCATACACAAAATACACAACAACTCCAGGAAGTGAAAGTACTGTATCTTTATTCAATGTAAATAACAGCAAACCCAGACACATGAAGGGTTTAAAACAACGAAATACTGTCATTAGTCCCACAAACAGATTACAACAGAAGAG